>JARQWZ010006918.1:0-44957 GCA_033150135.1 Gobio occitaniae
TGTCTGTGTGCGTGTGCGTGTGCGTGTGCGTGTGTGTGTGTGTGTGTGTGTGTGTGTGTGTAATTTTATTCGGTTTTGGATTTTTAAATATGTCTATATAATTTTTATTAATTTTTAGTACATCAAGTTAAACTATACAAACATAAGAAATGTTGCCTAAGAATAAAAAGTTTATGTTTTGTTGTATTTTATTTTATTTTATTTCAGTTTGAGTTTATTTTATTGCCATTTTACGAACATTTTGTAATGGTTATAGTTATAGTTCATTATAATAACCCTGTAGAGAGAAATGTGCACCAGTATTGTCAAATTAGCCAAAATATTTAATAAAATTGGTGAACCAAGATCGTCCCAATTTGGATTCGAAGTAGACCTAATAACTCTTCCTCTGATCCTCTGATCCTCGTGGAAACACAAAGGCAGGAAACAATTCCAGGAATGTTGGGATCTCAGAGACGCCAGAGCCCTGTCCGTGTGGATCTGGAGCGGTTTCCCTCATGCAGACGTCTGGGTGGAGAACCCATGAGAACGCTCTCCATCCCAGCTGCTTCACTGTTGCCTAGCAACCCCAAAAACAGGAGCAGCCCATGTGTCCTCGAACCCTCCTCGGTTATTAAACACTTCATCAGAAACCGTTCACTAGCCTTCCAGATCTGTTCCTGACGGGATCCAACTCCCAGATTCTCAGATATTAACCCACTTTTCAGAACTTTACATCTGTCCATCATAAAAGTGCATCTGTCCATCATAAAAGTGCATCTGTCCATCATAAAAGTGCATCTATCCATCATAAAAGTGCATCTGTCCATCATAAAAGTGCATCTATCCATCATAAAAGTGCATCTGTCCATCATAAAAGTGCATCTGTCCATCATAAAAGTGCATCCGTCCATCATAAAAGCGCATCTGTCCATCATAAAAGTGCATCTATCCATCATAAAAGTGCATCTATCCATCATAAAAGTGCATCTATCCATCATAAAAGAGCATCTGTCCATCATAAAAGTGCATCCGTCCATCATAAAAGAGCATCCGTCCATCATAAAAGCGCATCTGTCCATCATAAAAGTGCATCTATCCATCATAAAAGTGCATCTATCCATCATAAAAGAGCATCTGTCCATCATAAAAGTGCATCTATCCATCATAAAAGTGCATCTGTCCATCATAAAAGTGCATCTATCCATCATAAAAGTGCATCTGTCCATCATAAAAGTGCATCTGTCCATCATAAAAGCGCATCTGTCCATCATAAAAGCGCATCTATCCATCATAAAAGTGCATCTATCCATCATAAAAGTGCATCTGTCCATCATAAAAGCGCATCTGTCCATCATAAAAGTGCATCTATCAATCATAAAAGTGCATCTATCCATCATAAAAGTGCATCCATCCATCATAAAAGTGCATCCATCCATCATAAAAGTGCATCTATCCATCATAAAAGTGCATCTGTCCATCATAAAAGTGCATCTGTCCATCATAAAAGTGCATCTATCCATCATAAAAGTGCATCTATCCATCATAAAAGTGCATCTGTCCATCATAAAAGTGCATCTATCCATTATAAAAGTGCATCTGTCCATCATAAAAGTGCATCTATCCATCATAAAAGTGCATCTGTCCATCATAAAAGTGCATCTATCCATCATAAAAGTGCATCTATCCATCATAAAAGTGCATCTATCCATCATAAAAGTGCATCTATCCATCATAAAAGTGCATCTGTCCATCATAAAAGTGCATCTGTCCATCATAAAAGTGCATCTGGTCCATCATAAAAGTGCATCTATCATCATAAAAGTGCATCTATCCATCATAAAAGTGCATCTGTCCATCATAAAAGTGCATCTGTCCATCATAAAAGTGCATCTATCCATCATAAAAGTGCATCTATCCATCATAAAAGTGCATCTGTCCATCATAAAAGTGCATCTATCCATTATAAAAGTGCATCTATCCATCATAAAAGTGCATCTATCCATCATAAAAGTGCATCTATCCATCATATAACTGCTCCTCACGGCTCCGGGGGGTTAATAAAGGGCTTCTGAAGTGAAGTGGCACGTTTGTTTAAGAAAAATATCCATATTTAAAACTTTATAGACTATATTAACTAGCTTCCGGTGGTCAGCGGTGCGACTCACCCTTTAAGAACACATTATTAATTCATCTTCTTTCCAATGGATTATCAAAATGCATTCGCATACAGTTATTCAATAAATCCTTTTGATTGGTTTGCATTTATCCGTCATTAGCCACATGCATCATCTTCCTCTGGTTATTCCCGTGTTTACATGCGTGTCCGGAGGATCTGGTTTCTTCCCGTCTCCACAGGTCATGAAGCGGCGGGAACGCACCGGCGTGTCAGACTAGCGTCAGCAGTGTATGCTAATGCTAATGCAGGGCGTAGTAGAAGCGCTTCCATTGATAACGTCGAGGACACAAGCTCCTCCATCTCCCTCAGGACTTCCTGTTCAGCTGATGAATGGCACACACACACACACACACACACACAAGCACACACACAAGCACACACACGGAGGAAGTACAGCTGCTAATGTGATTCTTCCGAAACAGCTAATCCAACACAATCTGCACTTCCTAATCCAAACACAAACCACTGAGAATAAAACAAACGTGAAATGATTTTCATTAATATCTGATTCTATATATACATGATCTTTGACAGGACCTGTGACCTGTGACCTTTGACTGCTTCAGTGTCAGTTGCTGGAGGGCCTAGTACTTCCTGTGTGGACACGATATCTTTACCTGCAGGCATACACACACACACACACACACACACACACACTGCACAACTACCAGACACGTTAACTTCCCCTTTTCCATACACAAACGGTCAAAAACACACTCCGAGCAAACGGGGATGGTTCGGATGAGTTTACAGACTCACAGTGAGCAAGTGTGTGTGTCAGAGTTCAGGCTGAGGGAAAACGTGTGTGTGTGTGTGTGTGTGTGTGTGTGTGTGTGTGTGTGTGTGTGTGTCTGTGTATGTATGTATGTATGTATGTGTATGTGGGTGTGTATATATATGTATATATGCGTGCGTGCGTGTGTGTGTGTGTGTGTGTGTGTGTATGTATATGTGGGTGTATGTGTATGTGGGTGTATATATATATGTATATATGCGTGTGTGTGTGTGTGTGTGTGTGTGTGTGTGTGTGTGTGTGTGTGTGTGTGTGTGTATGTATGTGGGTGTATATATATGTATATATGCGACGTGTGTGTGTGTATGTATGTATGTATGTGTATGTGGGTGTATATATATGTATATATGCGACGTGTGTGTGTCTGTGTGTGTGTATGTGGGTGTATATATATGTATATATGCGACGTGTGTGTGTCTGTGTGTGTGTATGTGGGTGTATATATATGTATATATGCGTGCGTGTGTGTGTGTGTGTATGTATGTGTATGTGGGTGTATGTGTATGTGTATGTGGGTGTATATATATGTATATATGCGACGTGTGTGTGTGTGTGTGTATGTATGTGGGTGTATGTGTATGAGGGTGTATATATATATGTATATATGCGCGCGTGTGTGTGTGTATGTATGTGGGTGTATGTGTATGAGGGTGTATATATATATATATATATATGTATATATGCTCGCGTTTGTGTGTGTGTGTGTATGTATGTGTATGAGGGTGTATATATATGTATATATGCTCGCGTGTGTGTGTGTGTGTGTATGTATGTGTATGTGGGTGTATATATATGTATATATGCGCACGTGTGTGTGTGTGTATGTATGTATGTGTGTGTATGTGGGTGTATATATATGTATATATGCACGTGTGTGTGTGTGTGTGTGTGTATGTATGTGGGTGTATATATATATATGTATATATGCGTGTGTGTGTGTGTGTGTGTGTGTGTATATGTATGTGGGTGTATATATATGTATATATGCGCGCGTGTGCGCGCGCGCGCGTGTGTGTGTATGTGGGTGTATATATATATGTATATATGCGACGTGTGTGTGTATGTATGTGTATGTGGGTGTATATATATGTATATATGCGACGTGTGTGTGTCTGTGTGTGTGTATGTGGGTGTATATATATGTATATATGCGTGCGTGTGTGTGTGTGTGTGTGTGTGTATGTATGTGTATGTGGGTGTATGTGTATGTGGGTGTATATATATGTATATATGCGACGTGTGTGTATGTGTGTGTATGTATGTGGGTGTATGTGTATGAGGGTGTATATATATATGTATATATGCTCGCGTGTGTGTGTATGTATGTGTATGAGGGTGTATATATATGTATATATGCTCGCGTGTGTGTGTGTGTATGTAAGTGTATGTGGGTGTATATATATGTATATATGCGCACGTGTGTGTGTGTGTGTATGTATGTATGTGTGTGTATGTGGGTGTATATATATGTATATATGCGCGTGTGTGTGTGTGTGTGTGTGTGTGTGTATGTGTATGTGGGTATATATATATGTATATATGCGTGCGTGTGTGTGTGTGTGTGTGTGTGTGTATGTATGTGGGTGTATATATGTATATATGCGCGTGTGTGTGTGCGCGTGTGTGTGTGTGTATGTATGTATGTGTATGTGGGTGTATATATATGTATATATGCGACGTGTGTGTGTGTATGTGGGTGTATGTGGGTGTATATATATGTATATATGCGACGTGTGTGTGTGTCTGTATGTATGTGTATGTGGGTGTATATATATATGTATATATGCGTGCGTGTGTGTGTGTGTGTGTGTATGCATGTATGTGTATGCGGGTGTATATATATATATATGCGACGTGTGTGTGTGTGTGTGTATGTATGTGTATGTGGGTGTATATATATGTATATATGCGCGTGTGTATGTGGGTGTATATATATGTATATATGCGACGTGTGTGTGTGTGTATGTATGTGTATGTGGGTGTATATATATGTATATATGCGACGTGTGTGTGTGTATGTATGTGTATGTGGGTGTATATATATATGTATATATACGTTGTGTGTGTGTGTATGTATGTGTATGTGGGTGTATATATATGTATATATGCGACGTGTGTGTATGTATGTGTATGTGGGTGTATATATATGTATATATGCGACGTGTGTGTGTGTCTGTATGTATGTGTATGTGGGTGTATATATATGTATATATGCGACGTGTGTATGTATGTGTATGTGGGTGTATATATATGTATATATGCGCGTGTGTATGTGGGTGTATATATATGTATATATGCGACGTGTGTGTGTGTGTATGTATGTGTATGTGGGTGTATATATATGTATATATGCGACGTGTGTGTGTGTATGTATGTGTGTGTGTGGGTGTATATATATATGTATATATGCGACGTGTGTGTGGGTGTATATATATGTATATATGCGACGTGTGTGTGTGTATGTATGTGTGTGTGGGTGTATATATATGTATATATGCGACGTGTGTGTGTGTATGTATGTGTATGTGGGTGTATATATATGTATATATGCGACGTGTGTGTGTGTATGTATGTGTGTGTGTGGGTGTATATATATATGTATATATGCGACGTGTGTGTGGGTGTATATATATGTATATATGCGACGTGTGTGTGTGTATGTATGTGTGTGTGGGTGTATATATATGTATATATGCGACGTGTGTGTGTGTATGTATGTGTATGTGGGTGTATATATATGTATATATGCGACGTGTGTGTGTGTATGTATGTGTATGTGGGTGTATATATATGTATATATGCGACGTGTGTGTGTGTATGTATGTGTATGTGGGTGTATATATATGTATATATGCGACGTGTGTGTGTGTATGTATGTGTATGTGGGTGTATATATATGACGTGTGTGTGTGTATGTATGTGTATGTGGGTGTATATATATGTATATATGCGACGTGTGTGTATGTATGTGTATGTGGGTGTATATATATGTATATATGCGACGTGTGTGTGTGTCTGTATGTATGTGTATGTGGGTGTATATATATGTATATATGCGACGTGTGTATGTATGTGTATGTGGGTGTATATATATGTATATATGCGCGTGTGTATGTGGGTGTATATATATGTATATATGCGACGTGTGTGTGTGTGTATGTATGTGTGTGTGTGGGTGTATATATATATGTATATATGCGACGTGTGTGTGGGTGTATATATATGTATATATGCGACGTGTGTGTGTGTATGTATGTGTGTGTGGGTGTATATATATGTATATATGCGACGTGTGTGTGTGTATGTATGTGTATGTGGGTGTATATATATGTATATATGCGACGTGTGTGTGTGTATGTATGTGTGTGTGTGGGTGTATATATATATGTATATATGCGACGTGTGTGTGGGTGTATATATATGTATATATGCGACGTGTGTGTGTGTATGTATGTGTGTGTGGGTGTATATATATGTATATATGCGACGTGTGTGTGTGTATGTATGTGTATGTGGGTGTATATATATGTATATATGCGACGTGTGTGTGTGTATGTATGTGTATGTGGGTGTATATATATGTATATATGCGACGTGTGTGTGTGTATGTATGTGTATGTGGGTGTATATATATGTATATATGCGACGTGTGTGTGTGTATGTATGTGTATGTGGGTGTATATATATGACGTGTGTGTGTGTATGTATGTGTATGTGGGTGTATATATATGTATATATGCGACGTGTGTGTGTGTATGTATGTGTATGTGGGTGTATATATATGTATATATGCGACGTGTGTGTGTGTATGTATGTGTATGTGGGTGTATATATATGTATATATGCGACGTAAGTGCGTTTGCTTTAGTCTTTGCACATTCGTTTTTCGGCATTTCCACCGGCGTCATGTGACCTTTCCGACGTGATGATGTCATACACAGTGAAGAACAACAACACTGAAGTCGAGCATTCGTGGTTAAAAAGTGTATAAAAGTGTATTTTTCTTGAAAATGGCCGACGGTTTGTCCAGATCAGACTCTGTTCCTCGTCCTCCAGTGGGAAAGAGCAGAGGATCCTCAGGCCCTTATCCGGTTAGGAAAAGCAGCCGGAAGCTCCCACCGGTCGACAGGCGTCACATGACCCCTCCGCTCAGACGGAGCTCCGCCATTGGACGAGAGAATGGCGGAGTGCCTCATGTCTAGGGCTGAACGATATGGACAAAATTTCATATCTCGATTTTCATGCCAGATATCTCGATATCGATACAATACGATATGACTACGTGTTCGGCGAAAACCAGAATCTGAATTAAAATGTGTTTGATTTAAGCCTACATTTCAAAAATTAGTGTCAGAAAATGTATTGTTTTTAAGCCTTTGGCACGTACGATCACACAGGTGTGATCAGTCTAGGCTGGTCCTGGAACGCATGATCAAGAGCATCACATGATCAAATGTTGAATTTAGCCAGAGACCGGCGCGCTCAGAGCTGTCATATAGCACAACTTTTCAGTGTTTTCAACCACATACTGTTTATTTTAGGTTTCAAACACATAAGTACTAAAAAAACAATACATTTAGAGTTTGTAAAATACACACTGATGTCTATGAAGAGGTAATAATAATCCTTTCCATTATAATTCGACACGTTTTATTCATATCAGATACACATTGTGTAAGTAACTTCAATGTTTGCTCTATTCTATTCCCAGTTCACCAGCCACTTACTTTGAAGTATTTCGGGAGAAGTGGATGAATTCACGAGTTGTAAACATAGAGGTTGTAAATCCAACAGATCCGATTCTCTAACTAACACGGCGGCGGCCATCGCGCATACAGCTCAACTAACGCCATCGTTATAAAGGTGTTTAAACAACAATACACTTCCACTCGCATGTATTTGACAATCGGAATATCAGATATTTCATGCCATAGCTAACACATTTGTGAATATTCTGAATAAAAAAGGAAAAAATTACATAAAAGCAGATCATCACTCATTCAGCGCTGTTGCTGCTGCGGTGTCATGTGACAAGCAATGACGCGTCACCATGGAAACGCCGCCCCCCCCCCCCCCCCTCACAATATAGTTCCCGCGCCCCTGGTAGTGTGTGCGCGCTGGCTTTAGCGGCGCATTCGGGGCACTCGTAAAACTGATGTTTGTTGTGACTGCCAGAGTTGTATGCAGGGGAAATCCATATCGTTGCTTTTTTCGATAGTAATATCTTGAAAGTTCATATCTAGATATAGATACGATAACGATATATCGTTCAGCCCTACTCATGTCCCTCAGTGGTTCTGGGCAGAGTCTCACCTGGACCCCCAGAACACCGGCTCTTAAACTCCCGGACCCCGGAGAGCCCAGACCTGGCAGATTTATGACTGGATGTCAGCACTCGTGGAGCTGCGCATTTTTCCTTCTGTTTTTCCCTCGTCTCCTTTTCCAAGAAACCCAAACACAGCAACAGCACTGAAGACCAGACCTGAGGTTCTCTAGCTCTAGAGCACACATTAGAGGATCAAATAACCTTAAAGGGTAACTAAACCCCTGCTCAGAGCTTAACTCCACCCACTGGCAATTTTCAAAAAATGCTGGAAAAGTGGGCGGAGCCCGGCGGACACAGAGGGATGAACCGAGGGCGGGGCTGAGCGGAGGGCGTGCAGCTGAGACCCGCAGGGACGGATTGATTGACAGCTGTCTGACTCGCGAGTCGCAGAGATGGAGAATGACTGGGGTGACGCCAGTAGCTTTGCAACAGAGCGGTCATTTCTCCACCTTCACCTGAAGTGGAGGAGGGTGAAAGGTCTGTAGACACAAACCCGGAGCCTTATCAATGCGAGCCGCTGCTCAAACTGCGTTAACCCTTTAAATGAAGAAACATCATTACTACTATATAACATATAATATTATTAGTACAAATAATAGTAATAGTTTATTTAACAGTTATTATTATTATTCATTATTATATAAAATATAATATTACAAATAGTTTATTTAAAATGTTTTATTATTATTATTATTATTATTATATAAATTATTTATAGGAATAGTTTATTTAACGTTTATTATTACTATTTTTATTATTGTTGTTGTTAACTATTATTTATTATATAAAATATTATATTATTACAAATAATATTAATAGTTTATTTAACATTTATTATTATTATTATTATTATTAATTATTATTTATTATATAAAATATAATATTACAAATAATAGCAAGTTTATTTAAAATGTATTATTATTATTATTATTATTCATTAATATTATACTTATTTATTATATAAAATATAATATTACAAATACTAGAAATAGTTTATTTAAAATGTATTATTCATTATTATTATAATTATTTAAAATATAATATTGCAAATACTAGTAATAGTTTATTTAACATTTATTATTATTATTATTAATTATATAAAATATGATATCATATTTAAAATGTATTATTATTTATTTATTTATTATTATTATTATTATATAAAATGTATTATTAGTACAAATAATAGTAATAGTTTATTTAAAATGTATTATTATTATTATTATAATATACAATTTTATATTAGTACAAATAATAGTAATATTTTATTTAAAAATTATTATTATTATTATTATTCATTATTATTATTATTTATTATATAAAATATAATATTAGTACAAATAATAGTTATAGTTTATTTAACATTTATTAATGTTGTTGTTATTATTATTATTATTATTAATACATACTACTCAGAGTAATTAATATTATTAATAATAATAATACTTTATAAATTAAATTATATTATATATTGTAATTACTATTTTTATGATTATTATTGTTGTTATTATTATTATTATTATTACTACTAGTAGAAGCATACTTTTTTTAAATAGCATGATTATTATTACTATTTTTATTATTATTACCACTATTATTATTATGTATGTATAAATACATAACACATTATATTTATAAATAATTAATAATGATTATCATTATTTAATATTATTTATAGCATGCAGTATAGCATAATCTAATGATAGTAAAAATAACAATAATTAGTAATAGTAGTAGTATATAATAATAATAATACATACTACAGCATATTTTTTGCTTGTATTAATTATTGCTGTTATTTTGAACTGTTTTAATCCCAATAATATCAACATTAAAAATAAAAATCTCACTATAAAGCCTCATTAAAACACACGTGTGCTGTGAGACCAGAGCTCGCGTGAGTGTGAGTGTGAGTGTGAGTGTGAGTGTGAGTGTGTGAGTGTGAGTGTGTGTGTGAGTGAGTGTGTGTGCGTGTGTGTGTGTGAGTGTGCGTGAGTGTGTGTGTGTGTGTGTGCGTGTGTGTGTGAGTGAGTGTGCGTGAGTGTGCGTGAGTGTGTGTGTGTGCGTGTGTGTGTGTGTGTGAGTGAGTGTGCGTGTGTTTTTGAGTGAGTTTGCGTGAGTGTGTGTGCGTGTGTGTGTGTGTGTGTGTGTGCGCGTGTGTGTGTGTGTGATCAGGTTAATGTGGAGTTAACTGATTGATCCAGACACAACGCTCAGAGCTCTGACATCATCACAGGGGAACAAAATGGCCATGACAACAGAAAAGCGCAAAACTGCTGAACTTTGACCTGGTTACGCAACAGAGCGACGCTCACAATAACAGAACACGATGTGCTAGAGGAACACACACACACACACTGATCTGACAGCCGTCTGTGTGTCCGACACGCCGCCGCGTCCCATGGTTGAGAGATTCATCTAAACTTTATTTTAGATATATTTTCAGATACAGGCTGAAGAGTGTGTGTGTTTGTGTTTGTGTGTGTGTGTGTGTGTGTGTGTGTTTATGCTCTTATTTTAAAAATAGCACGATACAGCACATTACCCAAACACTAAACACTGTGTTTGCCTCCAGAAGCACCTGCTCAGATCTGACCTCTGACCCCTGACCTCACACAGCTCCTGACCCTGAACTCATGATCCAGATCTGCAGATGAACTCTCAGTGAAAACAGATGAACAGGAAACAGAATTCACAGCTTCCTTGGTTTCATCTCTGAAGAATTGATTGGAAAAGTTTGTGGGTAAAGTTGTTTGGGGGAAAACATGAGCACAAGGGCAGGAAGCAGAGGGTTGGGATAAAATGGGATACAAAAATAAAATAAAATAAAATAATAATAAATATATATGTATGTATGTATGTATGTGTATATATATATAAAAATATTTCTTTTTTTCTTTTTAATTTTAAATAATAATAATTGGCTGGGAAAAAATAAAAAAATAAAAAGACCAGAAAGTAGAGGGTTGGGATAAATTGGGATACAAAAATTGAAATTAAATAAATGGTTGGGATAAAAATAATAAAATAAAAAAATATATATAATAATAAAATAAAATGCAAGACCAGAGGGTAGAGGTTTGGGATAAAATGGGATAAAAAAAATATTACAAATTGTATTAAAAAATATAAATAAATAAAATAATAAATAAATACATTATTAGTAGTTATTAGTAATTATTAGTATAAATAAAATACAAAAATATTTATTTAAAAAATAAATAATAATAAATGGCTGGGATAAAATAAAATTAAGACCAGAAAGTAGAGGGTTGGGATAAAATGGGATAAAAAGAATAAAATAAAACAAAATAAAAAATACAATAATAAAATAAAATACAAGACCAGACCAGAGGGTTGGGGATAAAATGGGATAAAAAATATTACAAATTTTATTTAAAAAATAAAATAATTTATATATATATATATATATATAATTAAAAAAATACAATACCAGAAAGTGTTGAAAATTATAAAATTATTATAAAATTTAAATTATTATAAAATTATTATAATTACACATTTTATTAAATATAAATAAAATAAAAAATACAAGACCAGAAAGTAGAGGATAAAAAAAATTATATATATTATATATATATATATATATATATATATATATATATATATATATATATATATATATATATATATATACACATATACACACACACACACACATATACACGCATACACACATTCATTATTAATAATAATAATAAATATTAAAATATTATTAATGTTTTTATCCCATTTTATCCCAACCCTCTTCTTTCTGGTCTTGTACTTTATTTTATTTTTATTATTTTTATTTATTTTCTATTGTATTATTATTTATTTTTTTAATTTGTATATTTATTTGTTTTATAAAAAAAATGTTTTTATATTTTTTTTTATTGCATTTGATCTCAGCCCTCTACTTTCTGGTCACATGGCCAACAATATTAAAAATATGAATCAATATAAATAAATACATATTATAAATATATTTTAAAGTCTGGAAAAAAGTGCAGAAGAAAGTCGAAACCCTCCCACCCGTTTCCTCTCCTTATTCGCAGAGAGTTTGTTGGAGGAGCTAAACAAACAAACACGGACAGGTTGTGTTTATTGGCATGAGGGAGTGTGTGTTCCTCTGCTGCTGTAGGGTTACACACCTGCCCAAATACAGCCCTGTTGCATCACACTCTCCAAATGGGGTTTGGCCTGAAGCCCGAAGGTCACATGACCAAAACTGTGTTGATTCACGCTGGAGGCTCAGAGCTACAAACGTGGAGCTTTATTTGGGCTGTGTGCAGCTGGTCTTATTGAAGATCCTGACCTCATCCATACCAATGCAGATGTGCCATCACTAATAAAAGACACACCAAACCAATCGGACACGGTTATCTGACGGCTAGTGGAGCAAAAAACTGGCCTGACTAGAGAAAACAGAAAAACTACAATACCCACAATGCACTGGGCATGTTGCGTCCAAGGCCATTGCCAGTCTACTATGGATACACTTACCGTATTAGTTAAATCCAGCCTTGATTTAGTAGGAAACACCTCTTAAACTTTTAGTCATAATGGCGTCAAGTTGTAAAATACTGTGCATTTATGCTAATTTCAAAATAAGAGTCCTGGTGTATAATCATAACTTATTGTGCATGAAGTGTGTTTCATTTCTGGTTATTGTGAGTAATGTGATTACACAAACTGTATCCGACATTTCATTTGTATATTCAATAATGTAATGTTGTCTGTGACAGGAAAGAAACATTATTTAACACTGATTTAACTATAATATTATGTTCAATACTGTTAATTAAATAAATATTTACTAAATGATTAAATACAGTTTCAAGCAGAAATATTTAAAAACCTAGGTGTATTTTTTAGGGCTGTCAAAAGATTAATGGCGATTTAATCGCATCCAAAATAAAAGTTTGTGTTTACATAAAATATGTGTGTGTACTCTGTTAATTACTATTTATATATAAATACACACACATTCATGTATATATTTAAGAAATATTTGCATGTATATACCTTTATATAATCTATAATATATATAAATATAAATGTTTTATAAATAAAAATAATTTTTTTTTCTTAAATATATACATGAATGTGTGTGTATTTATATATAAATAATAATTAACAGAGTACACACACATATATTATGTAAACACAAACTTTTATTTTGGATGCGATTAATCGCGATTAATCTTTTGACAGCCCTAGTATTTTTGTATTCTAATACATTTAATAATGCCTCCTTTATTAACGAAATACGCATTATTTGGTTACTTTTTTTTTATGCGCTCCTAAATTTTTCAACTTAAGGGCCTTTTAATGCCTAACTTGTTTGGTCTGAATCAAAAGGACCGGTGTGAACTGACCACGGTTCGGACCAATCAGACGACATTTGGTCCGATGAAAAGAGGCAGTCTCAGTCCAGATCAAACTGAACAAAGGTTCGGTTGGTTTCTAGTGTGAAAGCATTTTCTGTACAGTTCAGACTCTCAGAGCATTTACAGGAAGTTCCTGTTTATGTTTAAATATAATATATTAATCTGGGCTATATTGATTATGAAAAGTGCAAAGATGCGCAATATGTCAGAAGGTCAGAGATGATTTTGAGCACTTCATTGAGTTTTGTTTTGTAGAAAGCGTTTCTTTAAAGTCGATTTGGTTTTGTATCTTAATTTGAATCAATGTTTCATCAGCCAATCGCCTGGATTTAATAAATAAGAAGCGAATATAGCAGACAATAATCGTGACATGAGGCGCCGGCGCGATCACGATTGCTCTTGAACACGTCTCATAAACACTGTTGGGGAAAGTTACTTTGAAAAGTAATGCATTACAATATTGCGTTACTCCCTTAAAAAGTAACTAAATGAGTTACTTAGTTACTTTTTAAGAAAAGTAATACGGTACATTACTTTTGCGTTACTTTTCCTCACCTGGGCTGGGCTTGCTTTTAGGTTTTTTTTTTATAACAACAAATTTCAATTTTTTGTGCAAATGTAAAGACCTTTTCATACCAAAATTTAAATAATAAGCCTCAGGCTGAGATAAAAGTGCAAATTTACACATGAACAGTAGAGGGCGCAGCTCTGGATAATGGAAGAATAGGACGCATGAGAAAAGTTTTACTAATAAAAACAAAAAATCTTTTTGCTCATGGTTTAACGGAATCAAAGGTCAGCAGCAAGTACATTGGTAAATAAAGGTTGATTAAATGCATACAAATATTTGTTTTATTTAACAATATTTAATTATTGGAGGTTTGCATAGTATTCTGATTTTGTATTTGACTGATTTTAATCATTTTGAGGAGAACTGAATCTTTATTGTGCAAGTGAGATAAATAAATGCTCACATTTAGTCTAGAACTTCAATAACCATCATGTTTACACACACACACACACACCTCTGCACTTATTTCTCTCAACATGAGGACAGGAGAGCTGTCAATCAAATTAATGTCAAAAAGTAACTTGTGTTACTTTTTTGAAAAAGTAACTTGGATATTTTGTTGTAAATTTGAAAAGTAATGCGTTATTTTACTAGTTACTTGAAAAAGTAATATTATTACGTAACTCAAGTTACTTGTAATGCGTTTCCCCCAACACTGATCATAAATAAACCCAAACTCAGCCTCACACACATGAGAAATATGAGTAGAGAAAGCTTGAAGTGACGTCACACACACGTCCGTTTACAAACTGATCGATGTGAAGATGCCGCCCACATGATGATGACGACAGGACGCAAGTGTGTCATGTAAAGTTCTTTAGTGCACTCGCAAGATAGCAGTGAGAAACCAAACCAAAACTAGCCCAATGTTTAAAACATGAACTTCGGTTCGGACCTTCAGGTGTAAAAACGCCTTAAGAGCACATGTGCTTCTGTTCCTGTATGCGTTTAAGGCCGAACAGGCTCATCCATGTCATTTCCCTCCAAAAAGAGCTGGAAGTAAACAAGGCACTTGAGCTGAGCCCTGTTGAGAGGAGTGTGAGGTGAATAGCGAGCAGGTGCGGTACACACTGAACCGGCCGAATGGATTTGTATTGGCACAGACTGTCCTTCAATGTACCAGACCGGCTTCCTCCAGCCAAACACAAGAGCTATCTCTAACACACACACACACACACACACTGTTCATCTTTGCTATTGTAGCTTTGACTTGCAAATCAGCCAAGCTGTCACCCAGAACTTATGTTCACTAGGGCTGGGTGAAAAAAAAAGAAAAGATTTCTCGATTCTAATAGATTCTCAGTTTGAAGAACCGATATTGATTCTTAAAAATCACAAGAATGGATCTAGACGCGAATGAAGCGATTCGATTTATTTACATGTTAACTCAATGCAAAGATGCGAGTAGACATTCTGCGGCGAGATCCGTGCAAATCGAGTGTTGAAAATCTGAACTTTGGTGGATATTCGTGGCGCGTTAACCAATCAGGAGCTTGAAAAATCGCTCTTTACTCAATTTGAGCTCTATATACACATATTGAGACTACAAGCTAGCTAAAGCCGGCAAATTGAGCTTAATCACCGTATTTTAAAAAATCCATGTCGGCCATTTTACAACGAGACGAGCCGCTGGCAGAAGCCCCTCCCATGACACGAGTTCATGTCTGTTGTGTCGTTTTGTGTCTATTGTGTTGTGAAGCGAGTAAACTCAATGTTCAAGCGTCCAACTACGCATGAATAGCGCGATTTATTCGCTTCATTTGCGTCTGGTGTGAATGCACCATTAGGGATGCCCTGACAGGATTTTTTGTGGCAAATGCCGATATTTGTCACTTGCCCTCATTTAAAAAATGTTATGTTTAACGTGATAGTTTCATCCTTACATCTACTACAGCCTAATATAATTAATGTGATAAATGCATAGATTCACAGGGAGTGCTTGTAGTCTGGTAGGGTTGGGTTACGATACCGGTGCCAAACCGATACTTTTAAAACAGTACTGATGCCCAAACCGATACCTTTAAAACAGTACTGGTGCCAAACCAATACTTTTAAAACAGAACTGGTGCCAAACCGATACTTTTAAAACAGTACCGGTGCCAAACCAATACTTTTAAAACAGTACTGGTGCCAAACCGATACTTTTTGTGCCAAACCGATACTTTTAAAACAGTACCGGTGCCAAAGCCAATACTTTTGCCCAAACCGATACTTTTAAAACAGTACTGGTGCCAAAACGATACTTTTAAAACAGTACTGGTGCCAAACCGATACAATTAAAACAGTACCGGTGCCAAACCGATAATTTTAAAACAGTACTTGTGCCAAACCGATACTTTTAAAACAGTACCGGTGCCAAAGCCAATACTTTTAAAATGGTACCGGTGCCAAACCGATACTTTTAAAACAATACTGGTGCCAAACCGATACTTTTAAAACAGTACTGGTGCCAAACCAATACTTTTAAAACAGTACTGGTGCCAAACCGATACTTTTAAAACAGTACTTGTGCCAAACCGATACTTTTAAAACAGTACCGGTGCCAAAGCCAATACTTTTAAAATGGTACCGGTGCCAAACCGATACTTTTGCCCAAACCGATACTTTTAAAACAATACTGGTGCCAAACCGATACTTTTAAAACAGTACTGGTGCCAAACCAATACTTTTAAAACAATACTGGTGCCAAACCGATACTTTTAAAACAGTACCGGTGCCAAACCAATACTTTTAAAACCGTACTGGTGCCAAACCAATGCTTTTAAAACAGTACTGGTGCCAAACCGATACTTTTAAAACAGTACTGGTGCCAAACCGATACTTTTAAAACCGTACTGGTGCCAAACCAATGCTTTTAAAACAGTACCGGTGCCAAACCGATACTTTTAAAACAATACTGGTGCCAAACCGATACTTTTAAAACAGTACTTGTGCCCAAACCGATACTTTTAAAACAGTACTGGTGCCAAACCGATACTTTTAAAACAGTACTTGTGCCCAAACCGATACTTTTAAAACAGTACTGGTGCCAAACCGATACTTTTAAAACAGTACTGGTGCCAAACCGATACTTTTAAAACAGTACTGGTGCCAAACCAATGCTTTTAAAACGGTACCGGTGTCAAAACCGATACCGATAGGAACAATATTTTCTACCAAACAGTCATTGTAGGCCAAATAAAAAGCACAATACAACTGCAACATTCACTTTAATTTATAAATCACCAGCAAAATCATTGCAAATATATAGTGGATATTTGAAATACTTAATATGGCCTCAGGTACCTGTTTTCCACCAGTATGAACCAGTGCTAGTGCTCAGAGCTATATTTCAACACTAATTACAACATCAGTCCACAAGCGAGAACAGTTTCAGTTGCATCTATGGTGATTTCGAGAGCCCAACACAACATGGCTTCCAAATAGGGATCGACCGATATGGATGTTTTAGTGCCGATACGGTTTTTTTTTTCCTCAGCCTTAGCCGATGAGCGATACGGGCTGCCGATTTTCTTGAGCCGATACTGCTTTTGCTCCCTCAATTTACATCATAAAAATGACACAATGATCATGATGATAACAATTTAAAATGTACAATTTAAAAAAGGAACATTTATTGAACTAAAAAAAACTATATTTAACAAATAGTAAAAACAGGTGAGGTAGAACAAGAAAAAAGTTCAGTGGTGAAAATAAATATTTAAGCATAAATAAAATAATGACACTATTGCACAGTATCAACAAGCGAGCAGCATAATAAGGTGCACACTGACTGTACTATACTTCATTTAAAACTATTTACAATCTAGTCATTTAATGGCTACACTCTAAAAAATGCTGGGTTAAAAATAACCCAAGTTGAGTTGAATATGGACTAACCCAGCAATTGGGTTGTTTTGACCCAGCGGTTGGGTTAAATGTTTGCTTAAAACAACCCAATTGATGGGTTAGTCCATTTTCAACCCAACTTGGGTTATTTTTAACCCAGCATTGTTTAGAGTGTAGGTGCACTTCACTGAATCTCTTGTAGAGCAACACCAGCGGTAATTCAGGAAAAAATCTCCCAATGCTCCACGTGAAACTTCAGTCTTTCCACCTTTTACCATCGCGTCAATTCTCAATTGATTTTGATTAATATGCGCGAGAGAGAGCAAGAGAGTTTGAAGACGGTGAGAGCTGCCATGTGGACGCCTGTCTGGAAATAATGCAGAGGAAAAAATATCGGCAAACGCAGCAGCCTTATATCGGCCGATTCACGTAAAAATCACAAATATCGGCGAACACAGCAGCCTTATATCAGCCGATACACGTAAAAATCACAAATATCGGCGAACCCAGCAGCCTTATATCGGCCAATACACGTAAAAATCACAAATATCGGCGAACACAGCAGATTTATATCGGCCAATACACGTAAAAATCACAAATATCGGCGAACCCAGCAGCCTTATATCGGCAGATACACGTAAAAATCACAAATATCGGCGAACACAGCAGCCTTATATCGGCAGATACACGTAAAAATCACAAATATCGGCGAACACAGCAGCCTTATATCGGCAGATACACGTAAAAATCACAAATATCGGCGAACACAGCAGCCTTATATCGGCAGATACACGTAAAAATCACAAATATCGGCGAACCCAGCAGCCTTATATCGGCAGATACACGTAAAAATCACAAATATCGGCGAACACAGCAGCCTTATATCGGCAGATACACGTAAAAATCACAAATATCGGCGAACACAGCAGCCTTATATCGGCAGATACATGTAAAAATCACAAATATCGGCGAACACAGCAGCCTTATATCGGCAGATACACGTAAAAATCACAAATATCGGCGAACACAGCAGCCTTAAATCGGCTGATACACGTAAAAATCACAAATATCGGCAAACACAGCAGCATTATATCAGCCGATACACGTAAAAATCACAAATATCGGCGAACACAGCAGCCTTATATCGGCCGATACACGTAAAAATCACAAATATCGGCGAACACAGCAGCCTTAAATCGGCTGATACACGTAAAAATCACAAATATCGGCAAACACAGCAGCATTATATCAGCCGATACACGTAAAAATCACAAATATCGGCGAACACAGCAGCCTTATATCGGCAGATACACGTAAAAATCACAAATATCGGCGAACACAGCAGCCTTATATCGGCAGAAACACGTAAAAATCACAAATATCGGCGAACGCAGCAGCCTTAAATCGGCTGATACACGTAAAAATCACAAATATCGGCGAACACAGCAGCCTTATATCAGCCGATACACGTAAAAATCACAAATATCGGCAAACACAGCAGCCTTATATCAGCCGATACACGTAAAAATCACAAATATCGGCGAACACAGCAGCCTTATATCGGCAGATACACATAAAAATCACAAATATCGGCGAACACAGCAGCCTTATATCGGCAGATACACGTAAAAATCACAAATATCGGCGAACACAGCAGCCTTATATCGGCAGATACACGTAAAAATCACAAATATCGGCGAACACAGCAGCCTTATATCGGCAGATACACGTAAAAATCACAAATATCAGCGAACGCAGCAGCCTTAAATCGGCTGATACACGTAAAAATCACAAATATCGGCGAACACAGCAGCCTTATATCGGCAGATACATGTAAAAATCACAAATATCGGCGAACACAGCAGCCTTATATCGGCAGATACACGTAAAAATCACAAATATCGGCGAACACAGCAGCCTTATATCGGCAGATACACGTAAAAATCACAAATATCGGCGAACACAGCAGCCTTAAATCGGCTGATACACGTAAAAATCACAAATATCGGCAAACACAGCAGCATTATATCAGCCGATACACGTAAAAATCACAAATATCGGCGAACACAGCAGCCTTATATCGGCCGATACACGTAAAAATCACAAATATCGGCGAACACAGCAGCCTTAAATCGGCTGATACACGTAAAAATCACAAATATCGGCAAACACAGCAGCATTATATCAGCCGATACACGTAAAAATCACAAATATCGGCGAACACAGCAGCCTTATATCGGCAGATACACGTAAAAATCACAAATATCGGCGAACACAGCAGCCTTATATCGGCAGATACACGTAAAAATCACAAATATCGGCGAACGCAGCAGCCTTAAATCGGCTGATACACGTAAAAATCACAAATATCGGCGAACACAGCAGCCTTATATCAGCCGATACACGTAAAAATCACAAATATCGGCAAACACAGCAGCCTTATATCAGCCGATACACGTAAAAATCACAAATATCGGCGAACACAGCAGCCTTATATCGGCAGATACACATAAAAATCACAAATATCGGCGAACACAGCAGCCTTATATCGGCAGATACACGTAAAAATCACAAATATCGGCGAACACAGCAGCCTTATATCGGCAGATACACGTAAAAATCACAAATATCAGCGAACGCAGCAGCCTTAAATCGGCTGATACACGTAAAAATCACAAATATCAGCGAACGCAGCAGCCTTAAATCGGCTGATACACGTAAAAATCACAAATATCAGCGAACGCAGCAGCCTTATATCGGCTGATACACGTAAAAATCACAAATATCGGCGAACACAGCAGCCTTATATCGGCAGATACATGTAAAAATCACAAATATCGGCGAACACAGCAGCCTTATATCGGCAGATACACGTAAAAATCACAAATATCGGCGAACACAGCAGCCTTATATCGGCAGATACACGTAAAAATCACAAATATCGGCGAACACAGCAGCCTTAAATCGGCTGATACACGTAAAAATCACAAATATCGGCAAACACAGCAGCATTATATCAGCCGATACACGTAAAAATCACAAATATCGGCGAACACAGCAGCCTTATATCGGCCGATACACGTAAAAATCACAAATATCGGCGAACACAGCAGCCTTAAATCGGCTGATACACGTAAAAATCACAAATATCGGCAAACACAGCAGCATTATATCAGCCGATACACGTAAAAATCACAAATATCGGCGAACACAGCAGCCTTATATCGGCAGATACACGTAAAAATCACAAATATCGGCGAACACAGCAGCCTTATATCGGCAGATACACGTAAAAATCACAAATATCGGCGAACGCAGCAGCCTTAAATCGGCTGATACACGTAAAAATCACAAATATCGGCGAACACAGCAGCCTTATATCAGCCGATACACGTAAAAATCACAAATATCGGCAAACACAGCAGCCTTATATCAGCCGATACACGTAAAAATCACAAATATCGGCGAACACAGCAGCCTTATATCGGCAGATACACATAAAAATCACAAATATCGGCGAACACAGCAGCCTTATATCGGCAGATACACGTAAAAATCACAAATATCGGCGAACACAGCAGCCTTATATCGGCAGATACACGTAAAAATCACAAATATCAGCGAACGCAGCAGCCTTAAATCGGCTGATACACGTAAAAATCACAAATATCAGCGAACGCAGCAGCCTTAAATCGGCTGATACACGTAAAAATCACAAATATCAGCGAACGCAGCAGCCTTATATCGGCCGATACACGCAAATATCAGCCTAACACTACTTCCAAAGTAAGGCCTCAGTTTCAGGGTAAATATCAATTGTGGGCAAAGTTATGCTAAAAAAAAAACTTCGAGAAGACGAACAAATGCAACTCACTTCTCTGGCAATGGTTCTGGTTCCAGCAGCGCTCGCCGAAATTCCCGTTGATGGTGGTCTGCTTGCAGGTTATGGTTCCCTTGATGGTCCCGGGGCAGATGTCTCCACACTCCCGGTCATCCTTATTAGCCAGGATGTAGTTGTCCTCCATGGAGTCGGAGATCTTGGACCAGTCCAGAGTGGACAGATAGCAGAGGTCGGGGTTCTTCTCGACCCGCACCGCCCCGCGCGTGATGTTGGTCAAGCTGCGGAGCCCGATCTCCTTCAGCTGGATCATTTCGAACATGACCAGGGCATAGTTGAAGAAGAGGTTGTTTCCGCGGATGACGGTGAGGTTGGGGAAGAGGTCTCCGAGGCTCTCCAGGCCGTAGACCCGGAAGAGGAGCAGGTAGTCCGTGATCACCTCCAGCTTTGGGAAACTCAAGCCTCTGAAGTCCTCCGGTCGGGTCTTGAACATGAGCAGGATCTTCAGGTGGCCATCGATCACTGTGCAGTTCTCCAGAACTCGCAGGTTGGTCGCGTTGTTGCGGATGTCCGTGCTCGGGCAAACTGCAAAACACAAGAAAACACATGCTAAGTTATTAGCATGTGAAAGTGTTTTTATTGACGAAAATGTATGCCATGATATTGCCACAATTATTTGAGATAACGATGTTTCCATTACACTTCAAATTTTGCGAATTGAAATTGAAAATACCAAATTTTGATTTAGTTTTAGTCACCTGAATTGTTTTTAGTTTTAGTCGACTAAAATCGAATGAGTTTAGTTAAACTGTAATGCATTAATTGAGCATTTAAGCGTTACATAACCGACTTTTACGTGAATACACATAATTGTGTTTTTGAACGTTCAAGCGCAAAAAATATAAAAAACATATTACTATATAAACATGGTAAAGTAAATACTGTCATTATTCATCAGCATTAGTTCATAAACAATAGTCTGGCATAAATTGGCGAAATGTATGCCATAATATTGCCACAATTATTTGAGATAACTAACGGTTTCCATTACACTTCAAATTGTGCACATTGAAATTGAAAATACTAGATTTAAAATTGACAGCAAATTTTGATTTGGTTTTAGTCACCTGAATTGTTTTTAGTTTTAGTCGACTCAAATCTAATGAGTTTAGTTAAACTGTAATGCATTAATTGAGCATTTAAGCGTTACATAACCGACTTTTGCGTGAATACACATAATTGTGTTTTTGACCGTTCAAGCGCAAAAAACACATGAAAGAGCTCAAATCACTTTTTTGTTTGTTTTATTAAAACATCTATATAGTTTTTATAATGTTGTATTTCTGTTTTAGTTAGTATATCAGGTTAAGTTTAAGTTCATTTATTTAATTTCAAATTACTTTTTTTATGGTTTTAGTTACTATTATAACCCTGATACTTTATTGAATGTCTCAAATACTGTTCTTAGTCTTTATTCCTGACTATGAATTAAATGGGAATGAAATTAAATAAAGTTTATTGTGTAATCAAACGTATATATAAATGCGTGACTTTTAATTATAAACAAGCTCGAAATACACCAGGACTCTTATTTTGAAATGCCTTACTATTGCAATTCAGATGAGGGAGATCAAATATGCGTCATTACAACCGTCTAAAACATATTACTATATAAACACGGTAAAGTAAACATTGTGATCATTCCTCAGCATTACACCGTGTCCGAACTACACGCGATGCCGCGTCTTTTCCATGTTGATTTGAGTTTTGTTGATGTAGTTCAATACTTTAAATAGCACTTTATACAATAGACGGCTTTAAAGCAAACAGCTTTACAGTATTAAATATAAAACAAACAGTCATTCCGTTATGAAATGGACTATGCACATTATAGAAATTAAAAACTGCTATACAGTGAATCTTTAAAACATAAACATAAAGAATCCTGCACTTTACTATTTCCCTTAACTTAGATTGCACAAAATAGTAATTTGTGATATAAACGATACTGTATTAATGAAATAAAATAGTTACTTTTCAGGTTTTATGCATATGGTTGTGTTCTTTATTCTTTTAAATTAGAACTTTCTAAAAAAATAAAATAAAAAAAAAACACAAAAAAGAAATAACGCAATATATAATAATATATTGTATCGTATTGCCAGATTCTTGGCAATACACAGCCCTAGTGTCAGGTGTAGTTAGGACACGGAGTAAGTGTGTGTGTGTGTGTGTGTGTGTGTGTGTGTGTGTGTGTGTGTATATATATATATATAATAGAAACTCATAGGTCTTTGCTTGCGTGAAATAAGGGCTCACAGGTTTAAAAAGTCACAAAAAGAGAGTGAACTTCGGACAAAAACTATGGTGGGGACGTCAAAAGTACCACAAAACGATAAAGTCGATGCAAAATAAAGAAAAATAATGATGTCTGAAACTTTGTATCAAATGGCACTTGCGTTAAAAGGATAAAAGCATCTACTAAATGATGTTAAATGTAAATTAAATGTAAAACTAACTAACCGTCTATTATGCCAATATTAATGAAAATTGGAGGGAAAGCATGTATTATTAATTTTGTATTAATGCATTTTAAACAAAATAGTTTTTAATGAATAAAACCTAAAATTAAATAAACTTAAAAAGCAATTATAACTTTTGATTTTGAACTAAATATTGAGAATTGCAATGTTTAAATGCATTAATTAGAAATGCACATTACTATTATCTATATTAATGATACTAATACTGATATTAAAATCTAAATATTAAGACTATTTTTTACCGTTGCAATATTTGTTAATAACATCTTAATCTTTATTAAAACTGCATGATTTAGAGTTCATATACTGTATTTTAGTCAATTGATGTGAATTAAGCTCCACTTTTTCAAAATTGCAATTATTTGTAAGACAATAAACCGCCCGCCACAATTCATGCTCACGTAAAACCTAACAGGAGCATGAAAGATTATCAACACTGAATAATGCATAAAGCGTGTCTCCGAGCGGCTGCTTTTCTCAGTCCATTCATAATCCAAACCCGCACATGCCGAGAGAACTCATTAGCAAAGCGATGCTCGACGAGAGAGCATCTGCTAATGGATAACATCAAGAGAACTCCTTTCAGAGCCGCCCCATTGATTCAGCATCAGGAGTCTCGCAGGGGCCGGGATTCCTCGCTTCATACTGGACATATTCACTCCAAACACACATTTTAAGACACTACAAGACTAAACGACGATGAATTCCTCGCTGTGAAACCTCAACTGCAAGCACATCGCGGGAAAACAAAGACAAATGTTGTTCTCGTGGAGACCGAGAGAGCATCTGAGATCGTTCTGCAGGTCAAGGGATTTTTTTCCTCAGCCTTAGCCGATGATGATACGGGCTGCCGATTTTCTTGAGCCGATATTTGGAGCCGATACTGCTTTTGCTCCCTCAATTTACATCATAAAAATGACACAATGATCATGATGATAACAATTTAAAATTTACAAAAGGAACATTTATTGAACTAAAAAAACAATATTTAACAAATAGTAAAAACAGGTGACGTAGAACAAGAAAAAAAAGAGTTCAGTGGTGAAAATAAATTCTGAAAATAAATATTTAAGCATAAATAAAATAATTACACTATTGCACACAGTATCAACAAGCGAGCAGCATAATAAAGTGCACACTGACTGTACTATACTTAAAGGGTTAGTTCAGCCAAAAATGTAGATTGTGTCATTAATGACTGAGCCTCATGTGGTTGGACACCCGTCAGACCTCCGTTCATCTTCAGACACAAATGAAGATATTTTAGTGTAAATCTGATGCTCTGAAAGGCCTCCATTGGCTCAACTTTACACTCTCAAGACCCTTAAAAGACACTAAAGACTAAAGTTACAAAGTCCATCTCACTACAGCGGCTCTACAATAACTTTATGAAGACGAGAATAGTTTCTGTGCGCAAAAAACCCTAAATAACGACTTATATAGTGATGACGATTTCAAAACACGGCCTCATGAAGCTTCGAAGCGTTATGAATCAGTGAGTCGATTCAGCGGTTCAGAGCGTTATGAATCAGTGAGTCGATTCAGCGGTTCAGAGCGTTATGAATCAGTGAGTCGATTCAGCGGTTCAGAGCGTTATGAATCAGTGAGTCGATTCAGTGGTTTGGATCGACAAATTTCAGCAGTTTGGCGGTTTGACACACGATCCGTATCATGATTCGACTCACTGATTCATAACGCTCTGAACCGCTGAATCGACTCACTGATTCATAACGCTCTGAACCGCTGAGTCGACTCACTTATTCATAACGCTCTGAACCGCTGAGTCGACTCACTGATTCATAACGCTCTGAACCGCTGAATCGACTCACTGATTCATAACGCTTCGAAGCTTCATGATGCCGTGTTTTGAAATCGTCATCACTATATAAGTCGTTATTTAGGGTTTTTTTGCGCACAGAAACTATTCTCGTCTTCATAAAGTTATTGTAGAGCCGCTGTAGTGAGATGGACTTTGTAACGACGTCTTTAGTGTCTTTTAAGGGTCTTGAGAGTGTAAAGTTGAGCCAATGGAGGCCTTTCAGAGCATCAGATTTACACTAAAATATCTTCATTTGTGTCTGAAGATGAACGGAGGTCTGACGGGTGTCCAACCACATGAGGGTCAGTCATTAATGACACAATTTACATTTTTGGGTGAACTAACCCTTTAAAGTTAAAACTATTTACAACCTAGTCATTTAATGGTTACACTCTAAAAAATGCTGGGTTAAAAATAACCCAAGTTGGGTTGAATATGGACTAACCCAGCAATCGGGTTGTTTTGACCCAGCGGTTGGGTTAAATTTTTGCTTAAAACAACCCAATTGCTGGATTAGTCAATTTTCAACCCAACTTGGGTTATTTTTAACCCAGCATTGTTTAGAGTGTAGGTGCACTTCACTTAATCTCTTGTAGAGCAACACCAGCGGTAATTCAGGAAAAAATCTCCCAATGCTCCACGTGAAACTTCAGTCTTTCCACCTTTTACCATCGTCAATTCTCAATTGATTTTGATTAATATGCGCGAGAGAGAGCAAGAGAGTTTGAAGACGGTGAGAGCTGCCCTGTGGACGCCTGTCTGGAAATAATGCAGGGGAAAAATATCGGCAAACGCAGCAGCCTTATATCGGCCGATTCACGTAAAAATCGCAAATATCGGCCGATATATCGGTCTAACACTACATCACAGCCTGAAAAAAGAACACGCCACTATTTGTGAAGATCATTCTCCGACTCCCCTAGAGTTAAACAGTTGAGTTTGAGCGTTTTCTCATCCATTCAGCCGATCTCCGGGTCTGCACTGTTAGCATAGCTTAGCATAGATCATTGAATCTGATTAGACCGTTAGCATCTCGCTCAAAAATGACCAAAGAGTTTCTATACTCTTCTGTAGTTACATCGTGTAGTAATGGTGCGTTCACACTAGGGCTGGGTATTGACACCAATTTCACAATTCGATTCGATTTTCGATTCAATTCAATATCGATTATTTTAGATATATATCAGGTATAATACATGGAAAATGTTCTCAAGGAAAACAAATTTCTGAACTAATGTTGTAAACTATGGGAGTCAGTTGTACTGCATTAGCCTATTAATATTGACGGTACAAATAAACAGATTTGAATAAAAACACTTAAATTAAGTTTTTTTATATATGTAATAATACAAGTTATAATATTAACTTTACAATTACATAATCATAATTCTACTCCAATTAGGTTTTTGAAATATAAACATTTAAATGGTGGCTGCATTAAAAACTTGCCAGATTTATTCATACGTACATGCATTAAATATTGAAGAACATTGACAATTAATATCCTATGTAATGTGGTATAATGATATAATTGATATAATTCTGGATGCTTGAACAAATTATGAATAAGTATGCAGTGTCATAACTACATCTCTGACGTTAATAACAAACCAAACAGTTTGAAAATCGGTAGAAAATTGAGCAAGTTATGGTTATTTAAAAAGTGCACGCACCATTAAAACACAATGAGTGAGCGAGCTGACTGAGACAAAATGGCCGCCAGGTGTGGACATCGACCTCCATTGGCCAGCAGCGGACGAGACATCTAGCCTCTATTATCTATATCAATGATTTTAACATGAGCTCAATGAGATTCTGCTCCTTCTGGAGTCTGTCTCTAGTGGCCAGTCCATGAACTGCAGTTTAACTCACTTCAGAATCGGCTTGGGTATAATATGGCCTCTTTGCTTGTTGATCTCATAAACAATCTCACACATAAATGATACAAACCCTAAAATAACTATCAACACTAGATAAACCGAAGCAGAAATCATGATGTGGTCAGTAAAGCAACACTAGTACATTAGGACGACTAAAGACCCCTGACTTACACACACTCGAATATCACTGCAGCAAGACTTCACACACACACACACACACACACACACACACACACACACGAGAAACTGTTACATCAGGTCCCTAAAGATAATTGAGCAAACATCATAAAATGGCAACATCTCTCCATAGCAACAAGTCCCAGCATGCACAAACAGAGAGCGCTCGCCAGACAAAAATGCACTTCTGCCTGTTTACCTCTGAGGAATAGTCTGGAGGGGAAAATAAAAATATAACTATAAAACAAATAATATCTTGTTACAGTGCCAAAGCTCAAGGTCTGCCAGATGATACTCCTCCACACACACGTCGAGTTGAAATATTCGACATTATCCACAAAATCTGACAGTGTTCAACCACATATTACACGTCTGATGTCATTATTTCTAGCAATTAACTTGAATTTAAAAAATACTAGAACTTAAAAATAATATTTTCTGCAAATTAAAGAAAATTCTAATGACTTAAAGCTGCACTATGTAAGATTTTTCAGTATAATATCCAAACACCTCTAGGCCAGTGTTATATATTTTGTTGAGTACTCAATATCCCAAATGTTGTGAGGAATTGCTATTTTATTTAAATATAAGTTACTTCTTTTTCTGAATAAATAAATAAAGCAGTAATAGTGTCAAAGCACAAGCATGACACTTATAAATTAAATACTTTTCTATACAGTTTATTAATCTGTCATAAAATGTTATGAAATTATGAAAAATAATCTGAGGAGCACTAATATATATATATATATTTTTTTTTATTTGAAGCTAAAGACAGCATCAGCTGATGCCATGCCACCCCCCACTTCATGTGCACAAACATTAAATACAAAAATACAATATTTAGGTTACAACTGCATCTGTCTGGGGTGAAAAATCACTGACTTTTTTATTGTTATTTTCAGCGCTTTTAATATACTCTTATTATAAAAATAACTTTACTAACATTTATTTATCTTTAACAAGTATCCTTTTAGTAAGGAGACCTCAGAAATCTGAAACCAGAATGAAAACAAAAAGTTTTTGCTCAAAATGGTGGATTCCAAACAAAGGGAAAAAAGAAACATATATCGGAATCGGCCAAAATGAGTTGAAAAATATCGGCAAAAATCCAATATCGTGCATCCCTACACTGTAAAAAAAAATGCAGGTCTCCAATTGAAATTTTCTAGTAAGCAATCACATCTGAAATTTTCAGTTGGCCAAATTGAATTTCTTTGAATTGATGCAATTTAATTCAATTAAAAATTCAATTTGGCCAACTGAAAAATTAAGATGTGATTGCTTACTAGAAAATTTCAATTGGAGACCTGCATTTTTTTTTACAGTGTATTTAATATATATTTTTAATGAAAATGATAAGAGGTAGTGGTGTTTTATGACATATTTCTCCTTGAACGCGCATCCATTTCGCTTCAAACGCTCGATTTATACGCGCGTCAAATTCACTGAAGACGCGCGAATGGATTCAAAATGTTCAAGCGTCCAACGAGACGTGAATTTGACGCTCTATTCGCGTCTGGTGTGAACACAGCATTAGAGTATAAAAGACCTGAAAATGTTTGTTTTTGTGAAACTCACCCCAAAAGTTTGCAATTTCTATTATTACTCGGCGCTGAAGGAAGCACTGAATCTCCATACGCATCCTTAAAGGAACACGCCACCATTTAAAAAAAAATAAAAATAGGCTCATTGTAATACATGTATGATATACATCATAATTATACATTAGGGATGCCACAATTCTCAATATAATATTGAACCGTTCAGTACAGCATTCACGGTTCAATACGACCCATGTGAATTGCGTTTTTTTTCTTGGTTTTTCTACAAATTCAATTTGCCTCCATCCCAATACTGAACAACGCGACATACATCACAGGTTAGTGGTAGAGTTACACTCACAGAACACTAGAGTTATTCACAGTCACGAAAGTTCATTATTTGCATGCGTTTTAAAGCCTTCATTCCTGGCATATGCACAGTTTTAACATGCGCTTTTCCGAGCGCGCGCACTAAACGCCTGTCAAACACGTGATTACTGGACTCAGTAGTCGTCTTACTGCGCTAATACTGTCAAATAAACACAAGGTTAACATAAACACAGTCGGTTATGTCTAAAGGGAAAGTAAAATCGTGTGTGTGTGTATATTAGATGTGTGCAGGTCTTTAATTGACAGCGGCGCAGCCTATAGTGAACACGCCGTCCTTAAAGGGACAGTTCACCTCTAAAATCATGTCATTATTTACTCACTCTAATATTGTTCCAAACCTGTATTCATTTCTCGATGACAGAATTTTAATTTTTGAGTGAACTATCCCTTTAATGTTAATACAACAACAAAAGACAAAGAGAAAATCACTCTCTGCTCTTGACTGAAGAACTAATACAGCAGCTTTAATAAGAATCAGTGTATATTTTATAGTGAAGTCTGTGAAGTGTTTTATTTTTACATTTATTCATTCAATTTCATACTTTAATGCTGCTGTACAGCTCTGAGCTGCCAGAGTAAATCTTTATATACATTTATTTTATATTATACAATACACTAAGAATGTGTACAACGTTTTTTTTTTAAGTAAAGTTTTAAGTTTAAGGTTTTTCAATTAATTTAAGTAAAATAAAGAAAGAGTATTGTAATAAAAAATAGTCTTTTTTCTCCTTAACCTCTTTGCTGTTCCTAAGAATAGAATAACAAAAAACTGATGTGACAAGCCATCAGAACCGAACCGAACTGAAAACCGTGGTTAAAAACCGAGGTGTGTATTGAACCGTGGACTAACTGTATTGTTGCATCCCTATTATACACACATTTATAGGGATGCACCGGTTGACCGGCCAAAAACCGGAACCGGCCGGTTTTTGCTTCTAGCGCGCGATCGGCAACCGGCCGGTTTTCTTTGTATTTTTCTGCCGATTTATCCGGAAGTGCGCCCGCGTGCACATACGCCTATATTGCAATCATTCGCGAACATGTCACTTGTTTGTTACAAACGGAACCTGGAGAACTGAGGAAGAGCCGCTTTCCTGCGCGAGCCTACCTCTCCGCGCCCTGCACAAGTGCAGATAGTGAGCGTTTGTTCAGCTCAGCTTCATCTGCTCACACAACGCGTCTGCTAATGTCCGATTCGCGAAACAATGACTCCTTTGAACCGAATCATTTTAACGACTGGTTAGAACAACTGATCCGTCCAACACTTGAACTAACGAACCAGTTTATTAATTTACTCAGAACTCCTCTGAAATGAGAACACAAGCGTGCTTACCCAATTCAGCAAGAGTGAATAGTAAGAATTAATTTAATCATCCACAGTCATTCAGCTTATTTATGTTGACAATGTGTAGTGAAATATAATTTAGTTTAGACTGGAGTGAGGTGAGACCAGAACAAAGTTGTTAGCTAGCTGATAATTTTACTAAATTGTATATGGTAGAAAATTAGGCTATTTATTAATTTTTTATGCTACTTTTTAATATTGATATGATTATACCAAAACAATTATCATTAAATAGTGTAAAAATGAGGATCAAAAGAAACAAACATCAAGGTAGAGATCATACATAATATCAGATGTCAAAATAAGATAAGCAAAAATTACAAAAGTTTCTTTGCATTTATTTTACATGTATTGTTTTGTCAGTGTTGCGCTCACAGATGCCGTAGGTAGAGGACTTTACTGTGTGTGTGGATGACCATGTCTGTCAGAAACCACCGAAGACCATTTTTGACCCAGGAAAAACCCTGCTATAGGATGATCATTTTTATTTGGTAACACTTTAGAATAATGGTCATTAGTTAATATTGGTTAACTAAATTAGTTAACATTAACTAATAATGAACTACACTTATAAAGCGTTTATTAATTTTGTTAATGTTAATTTCAACATTTACTAATGCATTATTAAAATCTTGTTAACATTAGTTAATGCAGTGTGAACTAACATGAACAAAACATGAACAGCTGGATTTATATTAACTAACGTTAACAAAGATGAACAAATACAGTAACAAATGAACTGCTCATGTTAGTTCATGTTAGTTAATACATTAACTAATGTTAACTAATGACCATTATTCTAAAGTGTTACCTTTTATTTTACCTTAATTACATTGAATTAATTTGATTTAAAAAGCACCTTCTTAGTTTTTTTTTCGTTGCACTAAACATTATTTGATTTAACATTTTGGAACAATTATATACTTTGGTTTTATTTAATTTCACTGGTAAAGACTTTTTTTCTGTACACTGAATTTAAAAACAAATGCTGATTTAAGTAACATCTTTGTTTGGATTGCAGAATATGCAGTTGTTGCCTTTAATTTCACCTTTCAGTCTTTTAATTTCCAATTAAATTTCTTGTTATTTCAAATTGCGGACTTGTTTTCATTAGCCAAAAGCCAATTTAGCCTGTTAAATACCAAATAAACATCTTCTTCATGTATACTTTCATTCTTTTATTGTGTTAAAAAATAAATAAAAAAAATCGGAAATCGGTATCGGAATCGGCCAGTTTTCTTGAAAAAAATCGGTATCGGAATCGGCCATGTAAAATCATGATCGGTGCATCACTACACATTTATTATATAAACATGAACTTTTATTTTGGATGCGGTTAATTGTGATTATGATATTATGAGTACCTGCACTTATTAAAGCAAAAACAATAATAAGTTCATGATTAAATGACTCTCTCAAACGTTGATGAATGGGTTATATTTTATCGTGTTGGTCAACATGTCCAAGGTCGGCTGTAAACGCATGAGAACTCGCGCTCTTGTCTGTTCACACACTTCCCAAACTTCCCCTTTTGTTGTCCGCTACACAACTGCTCTTCATCCACACGGAGAGAGGGAAGCGTCCTGCCTCAGCCTGACTGAAAGCGGACACCTCGCCGTCATTTAGGACCCTGATTTATGGGCGTCGCCGCAGTGACGTCAGGCTTTAAGCTTGTTTACGCCACGCTCTGGGAATGAACAGGGATGCCAAAAAGAAGCTGCAGCTGGTCTAGTAATGCTTAATGTGTAAAATAATAACCAGGGCTCGACATTAAATTAAATCTGCCATCCACTTGTCCGAGTAAAAAATTTGCTTGTCCGGAAAAAAAAAAAAAAAGTTTTGTGTGTGTTGTAAATAAAATGTTTTTTCTGAAGCAATATTCTCACCAGTGTTCAATCAGCTTTGACATTACATATTTGTGATATTTTTAGCTTTTATAAAGGGCATTTTCCCCCTAATCTTATTAAATATAGGCCATGATTCAGATTTCCTTTTATATTCTTAAATTGGATCAATAAATTAAATTAGAATAAGACACTATAGGCTGTTACCAGTCAAATTAAATAATTTACACTGAAAAATTACAACTGCATTAAATAATGTTATGAGATTGTTTTAAATATTTTTTGAATATACAAATAAGAAATGTTGGAAAGATGAAACTAACTAATGTGACCGTCTGAATGAGCGAGTCATTGAGTCGATTCGTTCAAACGCTGATTAATTTAAGAATGAGGGAGTCGTTTACGAATAGTTCATTGAATCTTTGATTCTATCGATTCATTCAAAACGCTGAATCATTCACTAACACACGCTGATTCTGTGACATGCGTTCTGCTGTGATCTTTTGGAACTATTTTCGCTGCTGAAATAGAACAAAAACACTCAATATTGCATCTAAAATGTAAGTGACGTAATGTTGATAATTGTTTATGGAACTGTCATATGAAATCAGTGTCATTTTCAGTCGTGATGTTATTCAGGAAAACACACTCTTGGGAATGTGACATTGCAACTGTATCATGTTATAAATATAAATAAACTCCACATTTCTACTTGTTTACGGCAGTGTGTAACTGAGTTTCTCTGTGTGAGCGGCGCACATTTGTCTCGATTTCTCCTCGAGAGGCTGCGCGAGCGTCAACAGTGCGTTAGTTACCGTCAGTTCATTATACATTATTATCATTCACTGTCACTCGCCACTTACAGTAATGAATGCAGAATCATTCTTGTATTTGGGTGATTCCCTAGTTATTTTTGTTAATGACGTTTTATCAGGATACTTGTCCTTCGGGCAAGTAAAATTCTCTATCACTTGCCCCTTCAAAAAATCCACTTGTCCCCGGACAAGTGTTAAAGAGTTAGTTCACCCAAAAATGTAAATTGTGTCATTAATTCCTCACCCTCATGTGGTTCGTCACCCGTCAGTCCTCCGTTCATCTTCAGACACAAATGAAGATATTTTAGTGTAAAGCTGATGCTGAGAAAGGCTTCAGATCGGCCTCCATTGGCATTCAGTACATTTACACTCACAAGACCCATAAAAGGCACTAAAAACGTCGTTACAAAGTCCATCTCACCACAGTGACTCTACAATAATTTTACGATGCGACGACATTAGTTTTTGTGCACAAAAAAAATCAAAATAACGCCTTTATCTAACTTGTTCTTGTCTTCCGTGTGTGTCTCCACGACGCATGCGTGAGAATATGAGCAGATCCGGCGTTCGGACACATGACCCAGAAGAGATTTGTTTACGAGCAGAGGAAGACGCGCGTGTCTCAGCTGTTGAATTCTACACTGATCGTGCTTTAGGTCTCGGCGTAGTTCTCAAAATGGGGCTAACGTGTGCATTTCATGGATTCCCGAACGCCGGATCTGCTCATATTCTCACGCATGCGTCGTGGAGACACACACGGAAGACAAGAACAAGTTAGATAAAGGTGTTATTTAGATTTTTTTTGCGCACAAAAACTATTGTCGTCACATCGTAAAATGATTGTAGAGTCACTGTGGTGAGATGGACTTTGTAACGACGTTTTTAGTGCCTTTTATGGGTCTTGTGAGTGTAAATGTACTGAATGCCAATGGAGCAGGGCGTCGCACCCGGGGGGGATGTGGGTGTTTTAACAAACTTTTTCTGCAGTTTTCCCGCAGTTTTGCACAAACGCTTTAGGGATGCCACAATTCTCATTATAATATTAAACCGTTTGGTACGGCATTCACGGTTCAATACGCGCTTGTGAATTGCGTAGTTTTTGTTTTTTTTTGCAGTGTGCCTGTGACTCTATGCGCTGATATGAGCAAATATCCAATCACTATACACAGTTCTAGACACGCTTGCAATGCTGGTGTCAGAGAGTTATACTCACAGAACACTAGAGTTATTCACAATCACCAAAGTTCATTATTTGCATGCGTTTTAAAGCCTTGCCGGTTATTCGCGTGCTTATGCACCGTTTTAACGCGCAGAGCGCGCACACTAAACGCCTGTCAGACACGTGATTACTGGACTCAGTAGTCGTCTTACTGCGTTAACACTGTCAAATACACACAAGGTTAACATAAACACAGTCGGTTATGTCTAAAGTGAAAGTAAAATCGGTGTGATTCTGTATATTAGATGCACGTCTTAAATTGACAGCGGCGCAGCCTATAGTGAACACGCCGTCCTTAAAGGGACAGTTCACCTCTAAAATTCTGTCATTATTTGCTCACTCTAATTGTTCCAAACCTGTATTCATTTCTTCTGTTGAACACAGACAGCTGATGGTAGCCATTGACTTCCATGTTATTTCCTACTATGGGGACTTTAATGTTAATAAAACTACAAAAGACAAAGAAAAGCGCTCTCTGTTCTTGACTGAAAAACATTAATACAGTAGCTTTAATAAGAATCAATTTATTTTATAGTGAAGTCTGTGAAGTGTTTTATTTTTACATTTATTCATTCAATTTCATACTTAAATGCTGCTGTACAGCTCTGAGCTGCCAGTGTAAATCTTTATATATATATTTATTTTATATTATACTATACACTAGGAATGTGTACAAGGTTTTTTTAAGTAAAGTTTTAAGTTTAAGTAAGGTTTTTCAAGTCTTTTATTAGCATTTTTTTCCCCGTCGCCTAATAGAATAGCAAAAAACTGATGTGACTAGCCATCAGAACCCAACCGAACACCGTGGTTAAAAAAACCAGAGGTATGTATAGTATATATAAAATTCTGTCATTATTTACTCACTCTAATATTGTTCCAAACCTGTATTAATTTCTTCTGTTGAACACAGACAGCTGATGGTAGCCATTGACTTCCATGTTATTTCCTACTATGGGGACTTTAATGTTAATAAAACTACAAAAGACAAAGAAAAGCGCTCTCTGTTCTTGACTGAAATGTGACTAGCCATTAGAACCCAACTGAACACTGTGGTATGTATAATATATATATTATATATCTTGTATGTTATACATTTTGTACCCTTCTGTCATTGTATTCATCGTTTTTATTGTTAACAAACAAACCACATCCATCCCCCACACTTTTGAAAAGCTTGCTACGCTTCTGCAATGGAGGCCTATCTGAAGCCTTTCAGAGCATCAGATTTACACTAAAATATCTTCATTTGTGTCTGAAGATGAACGGAGGTCTGACGGGTGTCCAACCACATGAGGCTCAGTCATTAATGACACAATTTACATTTTTGGGTGAACTAACCCTTTAATGTCGAGCCCTGCTAACATATAAGAAGTGGAACAGATGGAGCAAAGATCTGCATTGTATACAGGTCAACAACTATAACACTTCAGAACGCAAGCAACAACTAGTGCAGGCATCTCTGAAGATCTCCAGATAGACGACAGGCGAGGCTGAGGTGGCATCTCGGCGTGTGAAACACAACGCTAGCGCTTGTCATGAAACCCATCAACTAAAGCACAGACGACTGAGAACGCGACACACAGATGAGCTGAACCACATCTGAACCGCACCTGTGAGGGTCGAGCGGAGAGCCCTCAGAACACCACACCTACGGGATACAATCACCAAACATGCTGGTTTTGTAAAATTGTAACTGCACAATGAAAATATTAACGACACAAATACTAAAAACTCAATATGTATGGATATGTATATGGTACAGTATATAACAACACTTAGCCAGCATCAGAGATGGACAGTAACGAAGTACATTTACTTGAGTACTTTACTTAAGTACACTTTACTTGTATCTGTACTTTACTTGAGTATTATTTTTTCGAGAAACTTTGATTAGGGATGCACGATATTATCGGCACAACATCGGAATCGGCCGATAAATGCATAAAATATAAAAATCGGCAGATATGAAAAAATTATGCCGATATGATAACGTGTTAAACGAGCCTGCAATAACTCACGTGTGCAAGCACTGCTATAGTGATATATATATGTGTGTGTAGAGGGGGCGCTGTTGTTACAGTAATAAAATGAAAAGTAGAATACACAAATAAATTGAAGTTACTTTTTTTCTGAATAAATAAAGCAGTAATGATGTCAAATCACAAACATAAATCAAATTAAATACTTGTATATACCGTTTATTAATCTGTAATACAATTTTATGAAATTAATGATGAAAAATAATCCAAGGAGCACTAAAATAATTGTATATTTTTTTATTTGAAGCTAAAGACAGCATCAACTGATGCCATGCCACGCCCACACAAACATTAAATCCAAAAATAAAATATTTAGATTACAACTGAATCTGTCTGAGATGAAAAATCACTGACTTTATTATTATTATTATTTTTAGAGAAAATATACTCTTATTATAAAAATAACATTTATTTATCTTTAACAAGTATCCTTTTAGCAAGGAGACATCAGAAATCTGAAACCAGAATGGGAAAAAAAAGTGTTTTTGCTCAAAATGGTGGTTTCCAAACAAAGGGAAAAAATAAACATATATCGGTATCGATATCGGCATCGGCCAAAATGAGTTGAAAAATATCGGCATATCGAATATCGGCAAAAATCCAATATCGTGCATCCCTAACTTTTGACTTTTACTTCACTACATTTGAAAGACAAATATCGTACTTTTTACTCCACTACATTTCTATCAAGGTCGAAAGTCGTTTCTGTAGCAGCTTTGAAAGTCAGCGGAGGATTTTTTTTCTTCTTTTAAAAGTTTTTTTTTTTTTTGCAGACAGTCTATCAGTAATTCCTCTTGTAGGGTCATGTGAAGTTTCCCAACATTTTTTGAACACTGATCAGTTTATAGCAAAATGGAAGAAGACGTTTCTGTACAATGTGTTGCACCCATGGCCATACTTAGAAAATATGTTCCAGTTTTCTGAAAAGATTAAAGATTACACTTGATGCATGTCTCATAAAATATTCAAAAATGTAAACGTCTGGGAGAAAGAGAAGAGTAAACAGTTGGGAGAATATCAGATGTGTATCAGAGTCTAAGGTTCATGCATTTGGCCTTAAAGTGACAGTAGCTTTGTAAAGAAATGTGTAACTTTTATACAAGTATTGAAATGAGTTTAAGGTGGTCGTATGCTAAACCACCATGGTGGCATAGCGTGCATTTATACAACAATGCAACAATAATAAAATAATGCATTGACATAAAAAATGAAATTTACTTTTGATACTTAAGTACTTTTAAAAACAAATACTTCGGTACTTTTACTTGAGTAAAAATCTGTTTTTAGAACTTTCACTTGTAATGGAGTAATATTTGAATAGTAGTACTTTTACTTTTACTCAAGTAATAGAGTTGTGTACTTTGTCCACCTCTGGCCAGCATTAAAACATGAAAATAAATGTAATGGAGAAATCTAAACACGCTTAAAAAGCTATCGCATTAACTTTGGCAGCGCATAAATTAGTGATTCACCGAAATAAAAATTCTGGGCCGAAATCGAAAATGAAAATTTAGGATGCACTTGGCCGAAAACCGAAACTGAAGACGAAAATGGCTTCTTTTAAAAGCGTATAAAAATATGTATTTATATTAAAAAATATATATAAATTGCTTTAATTTAATGGATCTGAAATGAAAAAATAAATAAATAAATAAATTACAAACCAATAAAATAATCAAACTTTTATTAAGTTACATAACAAAACCTAAAATATTTTTAACAATAAATATAAATAATAATACCAAATAGGCCTAATATTATTCTTCAAGTTTTATGTTCCATCAAATAAAATAAAGAAGATCCACAATTATCTGAATAACTGCACATAAAATCACAGAATGGTTCTCATTAAGAACAAGAGATGCAGCACTGAATAGTCTCTCAATGACTGTCACTGTTCTCCGGGAAAATGGCATTTGGGGGGTAAAATGTGTTTTTTTTTGGCATGGTTTCCTGCTAAAAATCGCATTCCTGGGTCTAAATATCACATAATTGGGGTTGCTTCAATCCACGGACATGGAAAAACATCCTTGGCAACACTGCTTGGGGCAGATCAATTCCTGCGTGCAATCCGCGCAAGCAATGGAAAGCGGCCTTCGTTTTTTTATTTCGGCCCGAAACCGATAATACCATTTTCGTCCGAACATTTTCGGTGGCCGAAATTTCGGTGCACCCCTACCAATAAATAATAAAAACTCAAACAAGAAAACTCTCGAAAACTCCAATAAAACTGATACATTAGCGATACTACGCTAAATTGAACATTTCAGTATCTGATTAAAATGTAAATAAAATTGTTAAAAACATAACATTATTCCGAAGAAATAGTACCCGAAAATTATGACAACGCTTATGACACGATTGATCGATATTGTGTATTTTAGCACACGTGGATTGTCATATTGGCCAATCGCAGGGTTATTATAGTCAACTACTGAAACTAAACCATATAATAATAATAATAATCATGTGCCGCTTGAAATAAAATACAAATATTTCAGCTATAGCCAGAACAGCAAATGTACTATTTACTAAAATAAATAAATGGTACATAGATGTATTTAAAAAAATATATTAATTTAAATAATGTTTTGCTTGAAATAAAATCTTAAATAAAATATTTCACTACAGTACAGTATATTAATGTTATGTACTAAAAAAAGTAGAGTACAGATATATCAGCAACAGCCAGTACAGTACATTAACTTATGTATTAAAATAACTAAAATAAATTACAATCATGATAAAAGTTAGACATATTTAAAAAAAAAAACAATAAAAAATAAAATAAAACATTGAAATAAAATATTTCAGCTATAACAGTATATTAACTTTATGTACCAAAATAAATAAAACTTAAATAAATAAATTGTACACAGACATATTTAAAAAAAATAATAATAATTAAAAAAAAAATTTTTTGCTTGAAATAAATATTATTTCACTATAGCCAGCAATATTAACGTTATGTACTAAAAAACAGGATTAAAAAATAAATAAAAAAAAACATTATAAAAATTTGTTTTGCTTGAAACAAAAAAAAAGTACATTAACTATTTACTAAAATAAATAAAAGGTATACAGGTATATTAAAAAATAATAATTTGTTGTTTTAAATAAAATAAAATAAAATATTTCAGCTATAGCCAGAAAAGTACATTAACTTCATGTACCAAAATAACTAAAACTAAAATAAATAAATAAATATTACACAGACATATTACAAAAAGAATAATTAAAAAATTTTTTTTGCTAGAAATAAAATACAGTATATTAACTTTATTTACTAAAATTACAAAAAAATATATAAAAAAGGTATGTAGACATATAAAAAAACATTAAAAAATAATGTTTTGCTTGAAATAAAAGTACAGTATATTAACGTTATGTAACTAAAAAAGTAGAGTACAGACAATTTTTTTTTAAAACATTAAAAAAAATAGAACTTACTTAAAATATATTAACTTTATGTATTAAAATAAAATAAAAACTATAATAATGATAAAAGGTATAAAAACATATTTAAAAAAACAATACAAAAAATAATTTGTTGCTTGAAATAAAACACAGTATATTAACTTTAAGTACTAAAAATAACAAATAAATAAATAAATAAAAGTATACAGACACATAAAAAAATATTTTTTGTTGCTTAAATAGCAGTACAGTATATTAACTTTATGTCCTAAAATATTCTAATAATGATAAAAGGTATAGAGACATTAAAAAACATAAAAAATTATGTGTTGTTTGAAATAAAATAGTATATTTACTTATATTTAATAAATTAATAAAAGTATACAGACACATAAAAAAATATTTTTTGTTGCTTAAATAGCAGTACAGTATATTAACTTTATGTCCTAAAATAAACAAAAAAGCTATACAGACAAAAATGTAAGAAAATATAAAAATAAAACAGATGTAAAATATAAATAAAACAAACGAGTTATATTATTGATCCTAAAATAACCGGCCAATGGGCATCCAGGATGGGTTCTAGAGACGCGTATCTGACGGTTGATTCATTCTGCGAAGCCGCTTTGTTTGAATGAAATCTTGTCAATAGATCTGAGACACTATAGCAGGGGCCGTTGAGTTTACATAAGGGCCGAGGGCCACAGCAGAGATGAGGGGCCCAGGGAAGGCAAACCCCCCCCATCGCCACACACCAGGACCAATGAGAGCCGGACACTTAAGCTGTAACATGAGCCTCGCTATCCATGACGTAAGGCGAGCAGGACGGTTAGCGATCACACGCATGAATAGATGTGCCAATAGCCTCTCATGTGAACACAAACACACACACACACACACACACACACACACACACACACACACCCAGACAATGCCACTGGACATGACTTCCATAACAGGCCTGGAAATGAGGCTCGCGGGAGGAGGAATCCTGCTTCAACACACACTCCAGGATTCGATTTCACACTTTATTCAACATAGCCGTGGATAAATGTGACGGCCATCGATGCCACTGTTTACATAATGAGACGCTTCCTTATTTTTAGCATCACATTCCCAATAGAGAATTTAATATGCTTCTAGCAATAGTGGCTAGCGCTTGGAAATTGGAGCATGTTTGCTCTTACGCCACATGTCAGGACGATCATGGACGCTTTAGCTAGTCTTCACTTGCACTGCCTTCGTCTTCCCACAAAATGGTCAGGTATAAAGGGACATAAAGGTAAAGGATATGTAATCAAACACTGTGACATCACATGGGCAAAACATTTGCATATAACTTCCTCTAGCAATAGTAGCCCCGCCCACTGACAAGCCTTAAAGCCTTGATCGTTTTCAAAAATTAATTCTGCACGTATATAAATTTTTTGGTGCATGACTTAATATTATAAGTGAACTCCGAGGAACATATTAAAATAGATACAAATAAAAAAGTATATATAATTAATGGCAAGTTAAAAAAATTTGATTTTACTGATCAAAACAAAGAAGAAGCAGAAATAAGCGATATGCATTTTTGGTGCATGACTTAATTAACATTATAAATCTAAGGAACATTAAAATAAAAAATTATATAAAATTAATGGCAAGTTAAAACATTTGATTTTACTGATCAAAACAAAGAAAAAGCAGAAACAAGCGATATGCATTTTAGTGCATGAGTTAATTAACATTATAAATCTAAGGAACATTAAAATAAATTAAAAATTTTTTTTAAATATAATTAATGGCAAGTTAAAAAATTTGATTTTACTGATCAAAACAAAGAAGAAGCAGAAACAAGCGATATGGATTTTTGTTGCAGGACTTAATTAACATTATAAATCTAAGGAACATTAAAATAAAAAATTATTTAAAATTAATGGCAAGTTAAAACATTTGATTTTACTGATCAAAACAAAGAAAAAGCAGAAACAAGCGATATGCATTGTTGGTGCATGACTTAATTAACATTATAAATCTAAGGAACATTAAAATAAAAAATTATATAAAATTAATGGCAAGTTAAAACATTTGATTTTACTGATCAAAACAAAGAAAAAGCAGAAACAAGCGATATGCATTTTAGTGCATGAGTTAATTAACATTATAAATCTAAGGAACATTAAAATAAATTAAAATAAAAAATTAAATATAATTAATGGCAAGTTAAAAAATTAGATTTTACTGATCAAAACAAAGAAGAAGCAGAAACAAGCGATATGGATTTTTGTTGCAGGACTTAATTAACATTATAAATCTAAGGAACATTAAAATAAAAAATTATTTAAAATTAATGGCAAGTTAAAACATTTGATTTTACTGATCAAAACAAAGAAAAAGCAGAAACAAGCGATATGCATTTTTGGTGCATGACTTAATTAACATTATAAATCAAAGGAACATTAAAATAAAAAATTATATATAATTAATGGCAAGTTAATTTTTTTTTATAAATCTAAACTATAAAGCAAGAAATTTTTTTTTTTTGGATTAACATAATATGGTGTCATGAAAATGGGGGGGCTAAAAAAGACTATATTACTAAATATCCGGCTAAATATACTGTTATACGGTAGGGGGCGCTGTTACACATCTTCTGAAAGAGCTTTGATTAAAACACAGGCGAAGAAGCAGCAGAAACAAGCGATAGCAGAATCATATGCATTTGTAAAATAATGCGATCATCAACATATTAATCAAAACTGCATAATGTTACTGAATGAAATATCGACCCAGGACGAGCTACAGGACTCGATCGACTCCATCTGTGTTTGATCAATCACATCTGGATGTAGTTTTTGACAAAATGTTGCGTTTTTATATGAAACTTATCTACATTAAAGTGCTGATAAAAAAAGAATGCATGAAGTTAGAACAAAAACAGGCCATGAAAATGATGTAAAAATTATAAATGCTGGCGGGGAAAAAGTTAAAGCTGCACTATGTAAGATTGTTTCAGTAAAAATTTTATATCCAGTGTTATGTATTTATATTTATATTCATAGGCCAGTGTTATATATTTAGTTGAGTACAGTACATTAACTATTTACTAACATTAAAAAGTATACAGGCATATAAAAAAAACATTAAACAATATTTTTTCGCTTGAAATAAAATAAAAAAGTACAGTATATTAACGTTATGTACTAAAAAAGTAGAGTACAGACATATTTTTTTAAAACATTAAAAAATAATTATCTTGTTACTTAATTTTTTATATATAATAATGATAAAAGGTATAGACGTATTTTAAAAAAAACAATAAAAAAATGTGTTGCTTGAAATAAAATAAAACAGTATATTAACTTTACGTACTACAAATAACAAATAAATAAAAGTATAGACATTTTTAAAAAACAAAAAATTATAATTTGTTGCTTGAAATAAAACACAGTATATTTACTTTATGTACTAAAAATAACAAATAAATAAATAAAAGTATACATACAAAGAATAATTAATTAAATATTAATTAAAACAAAATGTTACTTTTTTTATGAAACTTATCAACATTAAAGTGCTGATAAAAAAAGAATGCATGAAGCTAGAACGAAAACAGGCCATGTAAATGATGTAAAAATTATAAATGCTGGCGGGGAAAAAGTTAAAGCTGCACTATGTAAGATTGTTTCAGTAAAATATCCAAACACCTCTAGGCCAGTGTTATATATTTAGTTGAGTACAGTACATTAACTATTTACTAACATAAAAAAGTATACAGGCATATAAAAAAAAAAACATTAAACAATATTTTTTCGCTTGAAATAAAATAAAAAAGTACAGTATATTAACGTTATGTACTAAAAAAGTAGAGTACAGACATATTTTTTAAAAACATTAAAAAATAATTATCTTGTTACTTAATTTTTTATATATAATAATGATAAAAGGTATAGACGTATTTAAAAAAAACCAATAAAAAATGTGTTGCTTGAAATAAAATAAAACAGTATATTAACTTTACGTACTACAAATA
>JARQWZ010006919.1:0-44955 GCA_033150135.1 Gobio occitaniae
GAACAATTATATATCACTTATACATTATTAAATACTAAATCAATAGTAGTTATTAGGATTACTGTGGTTTGGAATTGGTCAAATGTGCCTGGAAAAAAAATATGATCAGAAAATCAACGTGCCTAATAATTCTGCACTCCCTGTATAGAAACATAAGTGGTTTGCAGTTGATTGACCCTTTTCACATTTCTGGGTTTTGCAGAAGCGGAAGTCGTCACATAGTTGGGTAAACTTCTATAGCGGTGAATTATTATTATTTATTTTTTTGTGTGTGTGTGTTCCGATTTGCTCAAATAGCTAAAGAAAAACTCCCCAATGGTGTTTTCACAACTTTCAAAAAGGAAAAAGATAGAGGGATTGATAACGGCAGTCAGAAAGAGAGAAAGACATACATTTTACCGTCAGCCGCTGTATTAGAAACACCCTAGTTTCTTTGTAATTTGATGCAAAGGTAATATAATACAAAGTATAGTGTTACAAATGTGATGCAGATCAACAGCAACAAGGTGAAAACCCTTTCTAAAGGTGTTAGCACAGCACAGATACAGCTTAATTCGATTCGCTTTAAATTAAAGCGATTAATCAGGAGGAAGATACAACAATAAAACTTTTGCAGAGGAGAGATACATGCTCTAAAACAACAGTACAGACTAAAACTTCATGTTGATCAATAGACAGGAGCAAAAACAACATGAGGACCCCATTAAAACACGCAGCAGCAGCGAGAATGTGCAGGGAAACAGGCAAACAGCACAGCATTCTTATCTTCGACAAAGCAAATCACAGGATGTCAGTCTCAAATGTTTACCCCATAAGCAAGAGGAACGAGGGGAGGTCGATTATCCTTTTTTTAAACCTTTAAAAGATCTGTAGACAGAATGACAGACTAACGGTTTGCTGAGTGGAGGTAGCGCTATGATTGAAATGCGCTTCGGGCTGCGGTTTAGCTGTGCTAGCACTCTGTCTCTAGTTTAACTCAGTTCAACTGCAGTATGACCAAGCTGTCCATCAAGCACCTCAGATTGTGTCCACTAAGCACTTCCGTGTGCGTGGTTCGCAGTGCTCCATCAAGTGCAGATGTCTTTTCCATGAGCATGAAGGAGCAATCCAGACTTTCTATGCTTTCTATACGGCAGGCTTTCATAAAGATCCACACATGGTGCATTGATATTAGCTCTGTTGGGTTTTGCCTGTTTTCCCATCTGTCAATTGACCCAAGTCGTGCATATTCACTAATCCAATTGAAGCTATTATGCGGTTCACTCTCAACAGAAGAAGTGATATTCTGGGAGGTTTGAATCTATTATGTTGTAGACCCATCAGATAAATTGTAATGTGATCATGAATTCTCTGACAACCGTACTCTCTGTATGTCCTCCAGGTCTCTTTATTGTTTGCACTGGCAGGTGTATATACGGGGGATAGTCAAAGATTTGTAGATTGTAATGCACGGGGGAAATCAGAACCGTTATTTCAGTATCTGCTGCTAGAGATCGCTCTATTTTCCCTCGACTCTCCCTCTACATTTCTCTCGTTCTCTCTGTGAGACAGGATGGTATTGGTTTGAGGTGCTGAACTTTTCGGAGGTGAGAGACTCGAGAGTTGACATATCTTTGCTTTAGCTATTTTTCTTTATAAGAGAATGATATTATTCGCATTATTACCTTTCTGACCAAAGTGCGCATGTGCGCGGACGTACAAGGATACCGTGTGTTATTCACACAACTTCATGAGTGAATTTCGTGACATTATTCTGAAGTTGTCTCTTCTCCAAATCTCTAAACTCAGTTAACACAACTCGCTGAGCAGTCTCTGCTCCGTATCTTCATCTAGAAGAACACGACGACAGCAGGCAAACCCGGCATTGCGATGTTCATCACGTCATCTAATAATATTCAGTAAGCTACGTCCATAATAATGTATTATGAATTTGATGCGAGTAGATTAAAACAATGGCCGGTACCATGCATACTGTATGCCTATCTGAGTGTGATATAACCATACTTATTAGCGAATAATCGGAATAATGAAAAGTGCATGTAAACCGGAGTGAATAGTTCTGCTCATGTCATGTAAACATATTACTGCGATTAATAACTTACTCTGATTATTATAAATATACACATTATTGGTGCACATGCAAACTGTTTCCACAAAATATTAAGCAGCACGACTATTTTCTATATTGATAATAATAAGAAATGTTTCTTCAGCTGCAAATCGTCATATTAGAATCATTTCTGAAGGATCATGTGACACTGAAGACTGGAGTAGCCTGATGATGCTGAAAATGTAGCTTTGCATCACAGGAATAAAGTAAATTACATTGTAAAATGTATTAAAATATAAAACAATTATTTAAAATTGTAGTAATGTTTTACAATGTTCCTGTTTTCACTGTATTTTTGAACAAATAAATGCAGCCTTGATGCGCACAAGAGACTTCTTTCAAAAACTGACCCCAATCTTTTTAATGGTAGTATACCTTATTGTAATGTTTTATTAACTTTCTAAAAATGTCACAGTTTCTACATTTATAAATGTGTATTTTACATTGTTAAATACATGTAGATTTTTGAAGGACAACTTAAGTTATTATAGTTATAGCTCTTATAGTTAAAAACTACAACTGAACATTTCAAACCCTAAGCCACAGATTTTGTTTTTATTACTTATAAGAAAATTTTTATTATTTATAAGAAATATTTTAGTGTCTAGATTTCCTAATGTCCTGTACTGTCAACATTTGTATAGTAGTACTAGTCATAATTCTAATACCATTCTAATTTTACTTCCTGTTTCAAAAACCAATGCAAAACAACAGACTGTAATGTGAATGGAATGAAACTATAGAATGACTTGCAATCGGATATTACATATTTTTAACAAGTAAAATGAGGTTAAAAGAATAGTTTAAAGATATATTTCATGGCACAATATAAAGTAAATAGTTGATTTTGATATTTGGAATTAATTTTGGGTTTGTTTGTTTTATTGACGGGACTTTTATTGTTGTTGAATAATATAGTTTTGTATTTTTACTTCTTGGGACCACAGAAAGAGTAGCTAGCTAGTGGCTAATGGTGATCCAAATAAACAAATTACAACATCTTTTTTGACAGAGTATAACTGGACAACCAGTCTCCAGTGAGTCTCAGCACCTTCACCTCCTGCGTCCCTGCACTGTCTACATCTGTGTTTGTCTGGTTATGTTTGTGTGCATGTGTTTAAATGCCAGTGTCTGTGACCTTAAATGCAGTCTTTGATCCAGTCTGCATGTTAGTATTTCACGCATCAAGTGTGGGGAGTGGATGTGCGTGAAGAGAAGGGGACACAGCAGAGAGAAAGATGGGAACCGATGAAGCAGGAAATTGCTGTTTCCCTACGTGTCAGTGGTCTATTTGTTTGAGTACCCCCTGCATGCACAGGGACCAAACTCTGTCTTTACCAAGAGTCCTGAATTTATTAAACTGCACCAATAACTATCCAATATGGACCTTTTTTCCAGTTTTCCCCCATTTATGCAGTATTCCTATACAGTTTTCGGCATTGCAAAAATAATGTGTTAGTAGAATGTACTCACTGTACATAGTCAGTGGTGGACAAAGTGCTATATGCGCTGAAAAAGTACTCATTTTTAATTTTACTTAAGTATTAAAAGTAAAAAGTAGGATCGATTAACCATGTTTATTATTTAGGCAGCACTAGTCAGACTTGGTCAAGACTAATAAGGAAGATTAATGCAGACTCTCTACGTATATGCATTGGTCAGCAGATGAGCAAACGTTTTAATTTATTACCAAAACTTATACACTATAAAAACATTAAAATTCAATATACTAAAATATCAATTTAACTTACTGATAATTCAAGTGTGCAAACATTTGAAATATACCATATAGTACATTAATAAGTAATGAAAATCAAAATGTGTGTAAATATGTGGATACAAATAAAAATACAATGTATAGACGTCAAATGGAGCAAAATGCATTCATATTTTAATAGGAACGCTATGCAAACTTACTAGTTTTATATAATTTGTAACTGCTATGACAGCGGGGAAGATACATGCATTAATTGGTGATTTTAAAATAACACATACCCTGTACAGACGTGACACAAATGCCTACTTGTACACATTCAAGCATTTCAGTGGGCTTAAACAGCTTGTCCTTTTACAGCAGATTTACTTCACACACATTCAGTGATATCTCAGGTGATATCCCGCTTGTTTTGACCAGCTCATTGAATCAGTTACTTATTGATTCAAGAACAGCTGCAATCAGATTAATGAATGAATGAATTGTTCTGTGCGATTCATGAAACAACAGGTTAATTGGAAAGAATCAGCTCGTTCACAAATTGGTGATAGCTCTTGCATCTCAGAGGGGGTGGCGATTTCTTTAGCTCAAAATAATGAGTTATTGGAGTAAAATGTGTGATGTTATGAATGTAGCAAAGTAAAAGCTAAAATACAGATGCTTACAGTATCAACCATACTGTTGAAGCAGATGTTTCTAAAAGAAGCTTTAAGACATTAGTGAAATGACCTCCCCTGACAACCGATTGATATTCTGTCACAGCGAGTCTTCGTACCCTGCAATCAAAACCTTTGTCTGTGATTGTTCTCAGACTTTGATTGCAGGATTGAACTTTTGGAGTGTCATTGAGATTTTTCTGTTCTTCGCCTCAACTATTTTTTCTTCTACCTTTGTGGCTTCTTAAGGCTATTAGGGAAATGGTGGCTGATGGAAGTCACTGCATAGGTGGACTCTGGAGACCTGCGTAGAATACCATAACTGCAGGACAATAACAATATCACCTTAATGGATTTAATCCACAGGTTTATGAAATAAAATTGTACCACATTGTGCAGGAAAGCTCTTTCTAACTCACATAAAATATACCGCCCTCTGGTTGTACATGCTTTAAAACACACATCCACACACATCCATGTCGAATGACAGTTACATATGCACACACACACACACACACACACACACACACACGGAAAAAACTCACTCTGTGTGATTTATAAGCATTTTGAAAAGTGAGGACATGGGTAACGTCCTCATATTTCACCCTCTTTTTGTAATACCTATGTCATACCCATGTCATTATACACATTTGTGTCCTGATATTTCACAAAAACATGCCCACACACACACACACACACACTAAGGTAATGACTTACAATTTCCCTCAAGCTCTCTTTGCTTTTATGAGGGACATGCCTCCCTGAGAGTGGTAATGACAATATCGTGTGAAGGACAGTTATGTGGCTTATGTGCTTGTGGCTACATTACTCCCTCTGGACACACACTTGTGGACACTTCTGGACACACGCACACACACACACACACACACACATGAAAGTAATGGACAGTTTCAATGGGGATCTGACTCTAATTAAGAGGCAATTAGCAGCTAGAGCTGCGCATAAATGACCTGCTAAATCATTGAGGAGTTAGGGGCTCATGAGCGTCCTCTGAGCTTAGCTTCTTCCACACCCGCACACTCAGTCTATGCTAACTTCCAGCTGAGAGAATTACCTTTCTTTGAGTGAACTGCCTTTGGCCAAAGGGCACTTGTCTTAAGATCCCTAACAAATACTGCATCTAGCACTCTAGGGCTCAAATCGCTGCCGCTCACCCCCTGTCCATGATCAAGGCGAACACGTGTCTGGAGGACATGTGCCTTCGTACATTGGTCCTGCATCTCGTGACCTTGATGTTATATAGTTATATAGTGATAGTTCACCCTGAAATGAAAGTTACATCATAAATTGCTCACCCTGGTGTTTTTCTAATGCCGTATGCACTTCTTTCTTTTATGGACCACAAAAGGAGAATTTTTCAAAAATGTCCCGCTCTCACTCGTTCATTTAATGGCAGTGAATTGTGACCAGCATCAAGATGCAAAAGTATCACAGAATGGTCCCATGCGACACGTGTCATATATTCCAAGTGTCCTGGGGGTATACCATTGATCTATATTGATCTATATAAATGACTGGATTGCTTATTGCGTTCTAAACTGCTATCAGGTGGGGAAGCCACCGGAAGTGTTCGAGCGGCAACTTTGCCAGCAGCACTGAGTGGAGTTTTGCCACTGTAGTGTACACGCACCGTTGTTGCATTTTCCATCGCCGTTTTACATTTTTCCTATCATATGCAGAAACGATAAACATCGCACAGTGCTTCCACGACTGCCTAAAGCGCGTGAATATTCACACGATTGGTTGTCAGTTGCTAAGCATCTAGTCGTAAAGCGGTGCCAAATGCTCCAGAGCAGGGTTTCATAACCCTGAGTAAAAAGCGGTGCTAACCCCGCTTCTAAATTACAAGTTTGAAACACTCCTTTTCCCAGGGTTAAAAGTGGTGTTTAGAACGACGATAACCCGGGGGTTAAAGGGTTAGTTCACCCAAAAATGAAACACGCAAGAGTGAACTGAGGCGTTTATAGAGTCACATGAACACACACATCGTGTAGCCCTGCACAGAGCCTGCCGGAGGCGGAGCCTGTGCAATTGGCTGGATTAAGTTCTTTCCTCACAAATAGGGATTCTTTTCCTGTGCCAAAGGACTGTAGCCTACACTCAGATAAACCATGTGTTCATGCATCAACAGCCTAATTCCCATTTGAACACAAAGCCGGTAAAATATGACAGTTATCTAGCACAGAATCAAATAAACTGATATATGGAGGCATTTCAAAAATGTTAGATGCAGGGGGATTGGTTTTGTTTTATGATGTAAATATGAGTGGTGTGTGTGTGTAAATGAAAGCATTTATTCTGTGCTGGGACTGACATCAGAGACCCGGTTATTATTATAGTGCTTGGGCATTTTGGATTTTGAGGCATTCAATGGGTTATTTTAGAACGTGACTCAGAGTCGCAGTGATCCTCTTGTGTGACCAAACAGATAGTACACATTATATAAAGAAAAAAATATATAATATGTGTTTCAGACAGTCAGTGCTCAATACAACACTCTCATGAAGAAATGTCAATGCAGTGATTTTATACAGCAACAAAATGTCACTATTTTTATAGTAAATTATTTAAATTGATATTTAAATGTCACTGTAATGCCATATTCAACCTTACTCCAATGCTAAACTGTGTAATGTGACAGTTTTTATTATTTATTTGTTTTTCTTTGAATATATTTATATTATTTTCAATATTTTCAAGGAATAGTAAACTTAACCTAACTAAAACTCCTTTTACATTACAAAAATAATTTTAATTATTACATATAAATATGATACTCATTCATACTCATTCAAACATGAAACATTTACCACAAGAAGCATTGTGACAGTTTTGACATCTCTGATTGACTCTTGTGTCTTGTGACTTTTGAGACAGTTTGAATTAATCTTTTTTTCTAAGGAGATTTGAGAGTTGCAGTAAGCAGAGGAGACGACTTTGGCAAATCCCATAAATGTTGATTCAGTGTGACTTTAGATCATTTAGAATGTAGCTTTCTTTCTTTCTTTCTTTCTTTCTTTCTTTCTTTTCTTTCTCTCTTTTATATCTTTGTTCACTGGTTGTCACTACTGCAATAGATGTGCGATGTTTGATTAGAAGCAGACCTTCTCTATCAATGAAACAAGATGAAATTTAATCCTATTAATCAATAGTATAAAAAGAGCTTTTGACTTCGGCTTTTGACACACCATTATAACATCTACTTAGACTGAGGAGAAAGAAATTAATAAGGCCAGTTCAGACAAGAGAATAAAACAGAATCGAGAGGAGGTGAGACTTAATTAAATATGAAAGCAAGACAGCAGCAGAGGATGTGAAGAGATAGAGAAAAAAGAGCAGCAAGAGAGAAAGGGGACAAAAATAAAAACCAAGAGAATCCGCTCATAAAACCTTTAACATCAAACTGAAGCATGGCATGTCAAATTTAACATGCACTCAGTCATCTCAGACGAAAGGCTTAGCATGTTTAGCATTTCATCACAGTTACAAAAAAAAAAAAAAAAAAAAAAAACGTAAGGGCTTAGGAGATTTGCCTATGACAAAGGGCCAGATTGGGACTCTGATGGTACAGAGCTCTAGGTTGTCAAACGCAAGCAAGTTTCTGACTCTGACAAACTAAGGAGGGCTCCTGTTTTATTGATGATTCATTCTGCTTGGATCCTTTTTAGCCCTAATACAGTTTCTCATTTTCTGTATTAATATTTCACAGCCTGGATAATCTTGATGGAAGAGAAGCCTGCTCTTGTCCTGGCAGCTTATATGGGTTGCAGCCTCATGAGTTTTAACATGCATAAGCAGTAAATCCATACTTAAAATGCACAGTGTATAAAACATACAGTGCCTGATAGAATCCTGTGGCATGTTCCTCTTGTCTCATTTTCATGCAGTTGTAATGAATCATACTCTATTTTAATATCATTATTCAGATAATCCCTCCCTCAGTTTTCACGCCGTAGCCTTTCTCTCTGTCTCTGTCTATCTCTGACATGATGCCCTGAAGGCCATTTTCTCCCCATATTTCTTCCTTTGCTGTGATAGAATGAATATTGTCCTCTGCCTTCCCAGCGTGCACCTCCTGATGATGATAAAGGTTAGTTGTCAGTGAGGGGCTGGACGCTGCGACAGAGAGGTCAAGGAATATCCGTGAGGCTAAAGAGAAATGCATTTTTAAATCTGTCTAGCAGCGTTGGATGACAATATCTATCTATCTATCTATCTATCTATCTATCTATCTATCTATCTATCTATCTATCTATCTATCTATCTATCTATCTATCTATCTATCTATCTATCTATCTATCTATCTATCTATCTATCTATCTATCTATCTATCTATCATCATTTTGTCTATCTATTTAGTATTCAATCTAGCATTGTTTATCAAAATTGACTCACCTCTATTATTCATACAAGCAGTATGGAAATGATAGCTTGCTCAACCTAATCAAAATATTCATTATAATCTTTGTATGACTCTATAGAGACTTGTTTACTTCCCGCCTTTCTTTGTAAAACACCTGCTGATCATCATTTTACCCTTGTAATTAAAGACATGAGAATAGATTAATCTAACCCTACATGCCTCTTGCATGTTTGCTGTTACACTAAATTGTATTCCCCCCCCATGGATCCTGTGAAGTTTCAATTAGCTAACCCTCCCATCCGCGGAGGAAACCCTTTTGCTTAAGCAAGTTCACTGTCCATAAACTTGTAAAGTTGTTTAATTTTCCATGCCTGGTCTTTTTCTTTTCAGGACATTTACATTTCTTTCTGACCAAAATAATGCATACAATACGTTAGAGTAACAAATACCCCAGCAGGAGGAACAAAATGCAATTCAAATACACAGAAAAAGGCCTGAGGCAACACTGAAAAAAATATATTCCACAGTGAGAGGAGAGAGAATACACTACTCAGTATTTGGAGTAAAAAACATTCCGCTATTCTGTACGGTATGACACAACAGTGTTCAGAATAATAGTGCGTAGCAATTAGAAACACTCTAAAAAAAATGGTGCTATATTTTGCACTAAAAATGGTTCTTGGCTCATAATCATAGGGGAACCACTTTTGGTGCTATATAGCACCATATCTTAACATGTTCTGTATATGATAGCGGTGCTATATAGCATCTCAGCCGAAGAACCGGTGAAGAACCACTGAAGAACCACTGAAGCACCAAGATTTGGTGCTATAGAGCACTTAAAGAGGTTCCCCTATGATTATGAGCCAAGGACCACTTTTAGTGCCATATAGCACCATTTTTTTTAGAGTGAGTACAGCACAACACAAAGACAACAGTGAAATTAACATTATGCTGTTGGAAAGAATTCATTGAAGATAGAGAGTAGATCGAAAAATAGAATTAAAGGGGGTGTATCATGGTAAACAATATTTTGCTATGTCTTTTCATACGCAATATGCAATGTGCAATATGCAATATGCAATGCTCCTTCGCCAGTCCAACAGCATGATTTCACATAGACAGCATTTTAAAATAAGAGTGGGAATGCATGAGAAATAAAGTTAAACAGCAGAGTAAAAGCACCAATGAAAGAAAATAAGGAGTTATGTTTGAGGCAGGAGTGAACAGAGAGGAAATATGGCACCAAGGGCACAGAATGGTCAAGAGTATTTTCCTCTCCTTCTGAGGCTGTGACACAGCAAATGTGGCTGGTCTTTGTTCCAGGAGATATCAATTAAAGGTCTTTCCACTCTAGACACTCCAAGGCACTTTATAATCACAAAAGTCCTCGGTCAGGTCAGTCCTCTTGAAGAGCATTTTTCTTCACTCCAGTGTATGTATGTGTTATGCTGTAGGGCCAGTGTTATAGGGGAAAATGAAGGCTGACAGGTTAAGTGTTTAATTTTCACTAGTGGCAGCAGATTGAAATACGGTTCTGGCCAAGGCATAACAACACGGGCTCATGCAATGGCATGAGTTTGCAGACAACATTTTTTCCCCAAGCAATGGAAGATTAAGACAATGTTTAAAAATGCTGAAAAGCAGTATGGATATGCTGATTTGCCATATGCAGATCAAGTTGAAACATTATACCCACTTCAGTTAAAGGTCACAAAGTGTTTTAAAGACAAAAGTACATTTTTAGAGGTGATGAATTCCCCTCCATGCCTCCACGTTTGGAATCCCCTGATCTCTGGTCTTTTGCAGAATGTTTCTCACCACCTTTCGCTACCTTTAAAGAAACCTGTCATGCTGAGTTTATCAAAAGTGTTTGTGTGTTTATCTCAGAACAAGATAGAACAACTTGCTGTTTCATCAGTTTCTTTATTCTGCTCAGTTTCTTTGCACATGTGAATTTAGGCATCCTTCCGTCTAGTTCTTTCTCCCCCAGCATTTTCAATCTAATGTTATCTCTAAGGTACAGTAGAAATGCTGATAGTTGCTATTTGTCTGTTTCTGATCACCTGCTAGGCACGGGAAGGGATGCACATGGTTTCTGTCAGGTTTTTGGATCGGAAATCTTTTCCCTGCACCCTGATAACATATGCTCACCAATTAGAACCCTGCTACCTGCTGCTACAGCATCAAGAAGCCATGTTCTCTCTTTCCCGTCTCTCTTTGATATGTCTCCATGTGTCACTGCACACTGTTCCATGCACTAATCATTCATAGAAAGATCTCTCTCTTTCTGCCTTACTTTGGGCTGATGCTTTTAAAGTATAGCAAAGACAAAGTCTTGGGTTTTGGTTTCGTTGATTTTCTCACTCAAAGACTCAAATGGATCGACTTAGATTGATATCACAGCTACTGATACTCAAATAACGGTCCCAAAAGGGGGTTTTCACTGTGAAGCCATAATAGAACCATTTTGAGTTCCCCATAGAACGTTTCAGGGAAAAGTTCTTAAAACCAAAGGAAATCCCACATACTATCGATACATGCAAAAGATATCAAAACTATTTATTGGCAACATTTTGGTCTCATGACCTTCATCAGGTATATGCACTGGAAAGATGCCATTGATGTGAAGTTTCCCAACAGTTTACATTAAACTAAGACCGTTATTTTTAATATTTAAGAGCAATAAGCAGCGAAAAAGAACTAAATAGAACTGAGAGGCAGCTTTATATGCACACACTTTGGATGTGAGCACAAAATCTGCGGGAATGAGTCAAATTATGTGCATATCAGATATTTCAGTATCGTTATGTATTTTTAACATCACTACATTGGACTTACTTTATTATTTCAGATGCCTCTTTAAAAGACAACAACTGAAAAAAAAAAAAGATATCAAATTTAACCCGGCGGGCAACAAGCCCTGAATGTAATGTATTCCTGAATTTTCAGCACCACTACTCCAGTCTTCAGTGTCACATGATCCTTCACAAATCATTCAAATATGCTGATTTGCTTCTCAGGAAACATTTTTTATCACCACACACAATCAGATCTCTAGAATAAGTCCCTCATGATAAAATCTCCTACAAACACCTCAAACACATCAAATCATGGTTTATTGTTCTTGACTGTGAATGTGGCGGCTGGTGATCCTTTTTTGGGGGGGGGGGGGGGGGGGGGTCAGTATCAAGATGCATGTTGACTAAATTCAAGCATTAAAGAGAAAACAGTGTCTTCACTTTTATCTTTTTACACATTCATTTCCCACATATAATTGAATGAGGAAAGGAGAAACAAAAGAAAACAGCAACAACAGACTAGCATGTTGACTACTTGAACATAAATTTTGCTCTCCTTTCTTTCTGGCCAGAAAATTTCTCAATGACTCTCTGATTAAAGTCAGTCATCTCAGTAGTGTCATGACATTTGCATTGTTCAGTTAACGTTAGATATTTGAGGTCTCTTACCCCCGTTGTTGTCCACAAAACTTCAGTACCGACACTTTGAAATAAAAGACAGGAAAAGCAATAAAGGGCATTGCTAACAACACATCTAGCCAGTCACCTACGTTTCTCATAACAAGCGCGTAAAGCTCCGAGTGTAGCTTCATCCTCTGTCACTGGCCTGCTGCTGGATTTGTAAATCGCGTTGGTCTGGTCCGGTTCGGGATCCTTTTTCTTTTTTTTCTTCCAACGAACGCCTTGAGGAAGAATTTGGTTTAACTGCTGCCAGCACTTTTGCTCTAGTGGCCAAGAGCGGAAAGTTGAATGACAGGTGGCGAGAACCAATCAGATTGGATAAAATAACACGCATCCAATTCTGATTCGCCAGGGACACAGTGACCTGCGTCCGGAGGAGGATCTTTAAGAAACCAATTAGAGACCAGCTTCAGGTAGATTTTTGGACTCAGATAGACAGGCTTTCCATTTGTCCGGCGTCCCTCGCACATGAAACCGCATGAAACATATTGAAGAACAAATAAAATAGGTAACCGATCAAAGCCAGTTTTTATTAAATGCTGAGGCTCTTTTATTTTTATTTCACTTTTATATAATTTTTGTATACATGTATATTTCTGGAATTTTGATGGGGGCGGCGCCCCAGCGCCCTCTATTGTCCAGCCGCCACTGCTGTGAAGTAACTAATGCCTATTAAAACTTCCTTTTTCAGTTGGGAATATTGATGATATATTTGTGATGTATCTTGATTTTATAATAATAATATATTTACATATTTTTACTATCACCCGGCAACAATCACAATTTACTCTATCACTGTCTGTCATTCATTAAATCTGTTTCTGATTCTAAATGCATAATCGTGTCCCAATAATTTCTTCTCTGTCTTTGAGAAAACTCATTGTAATCAGTCTGAGAGGACTGAACCCATCTGAGAATTGAAATTGCCCTATGAATCAACGATAGCAAAAATAACAGCTGATGCTTGTATATTCATTTTGTTTACTTCACAGTGTTGATCTGACAGCTCAGCACTTAGAATTTGCTTTCACTTTGTAAGTGATTGCATCTGAAATTCGTATTTAATACTGTGCTGATGTACCACATCCAAGACATTCAAAAAAGAATTGGATTTGAACATTTGAACATCTTCCCAGTAATCCTGACTGGAACATAGTATTGATGTTTCGACTTTTTGTATAGTTGCTTTAAAAGCTGAAATGCCAAAAATTTGACTTATACGGTTAACCTGTTATTGAGAATGTCACAACAGTGACAGTGAGTGAGTCAGCAGATGTAACCAAAAATACATGGCAAAAAGGAAATAGAAGTTCCCTTTCAGTCGGTCACGTTCGACGTACGTCGGAACTGACCGACGAATTGGGATCTGTCTTCAGAGACCAGTCTACTTCGAGTGTATTAGAAACGAGCCAATTGTATTGGCATGCGGTCCACGCACCGCCCCGCACCGCGGGTATAAACACGGAAGTGGAGTACCGCATATTGCTTTTAACTTCGGAGCCGAACGGTTTGCTGTATCAAGCTGTTTCTGCGAAGAGTGTTTAAACGAGTCTCGAGGAGGATCGCTCTCTTACCTGGTTGCTGGTGTGACGGCGCGAGTCAGCGAGCGGCCGCTGCAACATACACTTGTTCCTGTGTTGGTTGGCTGGGCGTTTCCGTTCTTGAGTGCTCACATGCAGGCTTGCAATCGGACTGCTGTGAGCCGCGGTCATCTCCCTGAGCGCTTCAGCACTTCTAAAAGAGCATTTCCTTCTAAAAAGAGCAACACGGTTTGACCCTGTGTCTTTTTCAAGATGTCATTCAAACCGTGTGTTTCTGGATGCGGTTGTTTCCTGTCCTCATTTGACGGCCACGATCTCTCTCGCATATAAACATGTGAGATTGCGTTCGTGGGTGATCCGCGTTCTCCCAGGAGAACGTGGTCACGTCGGCGCGTTGTTCGGGCTCGAGCGTTCAGCGCGCCGTGTGCCGTCTGGCGCCGGCTGACAGCGGGGGTTGCCACGGCAACCCAGCGCGTCACTCGGTCCTCTGGTGCGCGGTCGAGACTGTGATACCTCAAACGGGGTTGAGTCCCATTGCTTATTCCCCTATCTAGTTCCTTTTCTGGTGCACCGGAAAAGGTCTACTTTGGCTAATAAGTCTTGGTGGCCTGAGGATTATAGTGGGGCTTCCCCGCCGGGTACATTCCCCGTGGGCCCCCACTCCTCTATCGCATCACAAGCATGCTGAGACTTTGTTCGTGGGTGGTTCATGTTCCCTTATGAGAACATGACCACGTCGGCGCTTTGTTCACCGTGCCTCTTCTTGGAGGCTTGAGTGTTCAGCGCGCCGTGTGCCGTCAAGTCGGACGGCCACGCTCATTGTCTCACATGCCTACTGGTAGCTTACGGATGGGATTGCTGGTTCCTTTTTTGCAAAAAGGGGGGACCTAGCGTTTCATTTGGGGCTCTGGCGGAGGACAGATGTCAATTGCTGCATCGGAGAGAGGGCTGTTATGCGCTGGAAATGATGATGCTGAGTTTCCCACTATAATAGTGTGCTCATGCTGAATCAGATTCAGAGTTGACAGCCATGCTTTCTGGGGTGGCTGCCCGGATGTGCATTGGAAAAACTTAGCAGTGTGGAACTATTTGGTGCCAAAATATGGAACGCCAAAAGGGCCATAATGTTTAAGTTGTTTCCCTCTCTCACTGCCCTCTGTCCTGCATGCACGAGGGTAGTCCCGACCCAGGGGTTATGCAGGAACTGCGTGTTGTGATGGACCTCGCCCTCCGGGTGACGGAAGTCACTGCACGCTCCCTGGGTCAGGCGATGTCCACACTAGTGGTCCAGAAAGCTGCGGCTAACCTGGCAGATATGCGTGAGTCCGACAAAGTTCGGTTCCTCAACGCCCCTGTCTGTCAGGCTGGCCTCTTCGGCGACGTCATCGAGAACTGTGCCCAGCAGTTCTTGGTGGCTCAGAAGCAGGTGGAGGTAAAAAATAATAATAATAAAAAATAAAAAAAAAACTTCCTGCCACGACGACCAGCTGCTGCCTCCACCCAGTCGTTGTCCGCAGCACCTCCATCTGCTTGTCGCCGAGGGTGTCTCCCTGCGTCCGCCTCCGCCCCTGCTAAGCCAAGCAGCAGAGGGGAACTGCTCAGGGAGTTGGTGTCCGCACCCCTCCCTCCCCCGGAGGAGGATCGGGGGGAGAATATATTTTTCGGTTTCGGTCCTGCTGCTGGCTCTCCGGAGTCCAGCGGTACCCACGTTCTCAGAGCAGTTTCCTTTGTCCCTGGGCCCAGAGAGGCTCAAGCCGGCTGTGTGCGACGCCCCCGGGCCTTGCCACTCCTGGCTTCCCCTCTCTTCTTCGCCAGGCGGTGGTGTGAGGCTAGAGGACGCCCCCGGGCCTTCTCTCCCACACACTGCCCCACCCTGGAACGATCAGACCCACTCCGGGTCGCCTCCGGGTCGTCCGGGTTGGGTCTGAGCGTTCCACCTCGCTGCCCCACCCCGGGTACGTCTGTGGTGCCATTGGTCCCGCTTGCACGGCTTCTGGGGGCCTGGCTAAGATAGCCCCCAGACCGTCTCGCTGGCTCATCCGTACTATCAGACTCGGCTACGCGACTCAGTTCGCGTACCGGCCTCCCAAGCTCAAGGGCATCCTCTTCACCTCCGTGCGGAGCAGTGATGCCCATGTCTTGCGGTCAGAGATCGATGTCCTACTGGCGAAGGACGCGGTCGAGCCGGTTCCTCCAGCCGATATGAAGTCGGGGTTCTACAGCCCCTACTTCATTGTACCCAAGAAAGGCGGTGGGTTACGGCCAATCTTGGACCTGCGTGTTCTGAAACGGGCCCTGCACAAGCTTCCGTTCAGAATGCTAACGCAGAAATGCATTTTCGAATGCATCCGTCCCCAAGATTGGTTTGCAGCGATCGACCTGAAGGACGCGTACTTTCATGTCTCTATTCTCCCTCGACACAGATCGTTCTTATGCTTTGCGTTCGAGGGGAAGGCATATCAGTACAAAGTCTTGCCCTTCGGGCTGTCCCTGTCGCCCCGCGTCTTTACGAAAGTCGTGGAGGCAGCCATTGTTCCACTCCGAGAACGCGGCATTCGCATTCTCAACTATCTCGACGACTGGCTTATACTCGCCCAGTCTCGGGAGCAGTTGTGCGAACACAGGGACCTGGTGCTCTGTCACCTCAGCCTGTTGGGCCTTCGGGTCAACCGAGAGAAGAGCAAACTCTGTCCCACGCAGAGGATCTCTTATCTCGGCATGGAGCTGGATTCGGTCAATCGGACTGCGCGTCTCACAGAGGAACGAGTCCAGTCAGTGTTGAACTGCTTGAATACATTCAAGAGCAGGACGGCGGTCCCACTGAAATTCTTTCAGAGGCTCCTGGGGCATATGGCATCTGCAGCCGCGGTAACGCCACTCGGATTGCTTCATATGAGACCGCTTCAGCGCTGGCTACACGACCGAGTCCCGAGGTGGGCGTGGCAGAGCAGCCAGTATCGGGTCCCAGTTACCCCGTACTGTCGCCAAACCTTCAACCCTTGGTCCGACCCCTCGTTCTTACGGGCCGGAGTGCCCTTAAGACAGGTGTCCAGGCATGTTGTGATATACACAGATGCCTCAGCCACGGGTTGGGGGGCCACGTACAACGGGCATGCAGTCTCGGGTCTGTGGACGGGGCCCCAGCTGCATTGGCATATAAATTGCCTTGAGTTAATGGCAGTACGTCTTGCGCTAAGTCGCTTCAAGAAGCTGCTTCAGCTCAAACACGTACTGGGCCGCACGGACAGCACTCCGGCCGTTGCGTACATCAACCGTCAGGGTGGTCTGCGCTCCCGTCGCATGCTCCAACTCGCCCGCCACCTCCTCCTGTGGAGTCAGAAGCATCTGAGGTCGCTTCGTGCCATTCACATCCCAGGTGTGCTGAACCAGACAGCCGACAAGCTCTCTCGTCAGTGTCCACTTCCGGGAGAGTGGCGACTCCACCCCCGGAGCGTCCAGCTGATATGGGACCTTTTCGGAGCCGCACAGGTAGACCTGTTTGCACCTCCGGACTCGTCCCATTGCCAGTGGTACTATTTCCTGAACGGGGGTACCCTCGGCACAGATGCACTGGCGCACAGCTGGCCCCGGGACCTACGCAAATATGCGTTTCCCCCAGTGAGCCTTCTAGCACAGACTCTGTGCAAGGTCAGGGAGGACGAGGAGCAGGTCTTGCTAGTTGCGCCCTACTGGTCCAACCGGACCTGGTTCCCCGAACTTACACTCCTCGCGACAGCCCCACCCTGGCCGATTCCCCTGAGGAAGGAGTTTCTTTCTCAGGGAGGGGGCACTCTATGGCACCTGCGTCCAGACCTCTGGAAACTCCATGTCTGGTCCCTGGACGGGACGCGGAGGTTCTAGGTGGCCTGCCACAGGCAGTGGTAGACACCATCACTTCAGCTAGAGCCCCCTCTACGAGGCGCCTCTATGCCCTGAAGTGGAACCTGTTCGTTGAGTGGTGTTCTTCTCGCCAGAAGACCCCCGGAAGTGTTCGATTAATGTTGTGCTTTCTTTCCTACAAGATGGGTTGGAGCGAAGGCTGTCTCCCTCCACCCTGAAAGTGTACGTCGCAGCAATAGCGGCGTATCACGATGTAGTTGAAGGTAAAACCTTAGGGAAGCACGACTTAATCGTCAGGTTCCTCAGAGGTGCGAGGAGACTAAATCCTCCTCGTTCTATCTCGCTACCCTCTTGGGACTTAGCCCTGGTGCTCAGAGCACTTCAGGGCCCTCCTTTTGAGCCTTTGCAGTCCGTTGAGTTAAAAATCCTGTCTATGAAGACGGTACTCCTGACTGCATTGGCCTCAATCAAGAGGGTGGGGGACCTGCATGCGCTTCGGTCTACGAATCGTGCCTAGAATTCGGGCCCGGTAACTCTCACGTCATCCTGAGACCCCGGATACGTGCCCAAGGTTCCTACCACTCCCTTTCGGGACCAGGTGGTGAACCTGCAAGCGCTGCCCTCGGAGGAGGCAGACCCAGCCCTGGCTTTGTTATGTCCCGTCCGCGCTCTTCGCGCTTACGTTGACCGGACACAAAGCTTTAGGACCTCAGAGCAGCTCTTCGTCTGTTATGGAGGCAGCAGAAGGGAAAGGCTGTCTCCAAGCAGAGGTTAGCCCACTGGATAGTGGATGCTATCGTCTTTAGCGTACCAATCGCAAGACGTGCCTTGCCCGTTCGGGTTGCGAGCGCACTCCACAAGGAGTGTTGCCTCCTCCTGGGCGCTGGCTCAAGGCGCCTCGCTGACAGACATCTGTAGAGCTGCGGGCTGGGCGACACCTAACACGTTCTCTAGATTCTATAGCCTCCGTGTGGAGCCGGTTTCTTCCCGTGTACTCGCCTCCAACGGCCGGTAGACGTGAAGTGCCCGTTCCTGTGTCGGCTTGCTACGCCACTCCCGCCTATGGCCGGATTCGTGCGTTTATCTTCTCCAGTTGTGTTCCCCAGAAATGGTGAACCCTGTCGAGCTCCTCCGTCACCCCTTTGGTGTCAGACGTTGCGGCCGTCTGACGCCAGGCCTGCACCCGTATGCTTGTGGAACGTGTGTGTAGGCTGGGTTCCATATGTGTTGGTCCCCTCACGGCAACCCCATATGTGTATTTCCACGGTACCTGCTACCCTACTCGGCTAGGCCCGTGTCTTTCCTTTGACAGAGCCCCGCTCTGTCGTCTCTGGGTGTGTTCTTTCCCCCCTGGGACCAGGTTGGATCCACCCCAGAGACTGCCATATGTGGCACTACCCTGATAGGTTAGTCCTTATGAGTATTCCACCTCTCCTCCCTTGGAGGACGTGGCTCCGCAGCATTCCATCTCCCTGAGACTGGCACGCTTCCCAGCGTTATCCAGTAGTCACACTGAGTGGGTCTTGCAGGAACAGCAGTTACTGACCTTCCCTGCCGGGAGCCCTGACTCCCACTCCAACATAGGAGTGGTCCAGTGAGCTCAGTCAGGGCGCTGGAAGGGCCAGCATCTCTGGCGTGTTGGTAGGGATCCCAATTCGTCGGTCAGTTCCGACGTACGTCGAACGTGACCGACTGAAAGGGAATGTCTCGGTTACGTATGTAACCCTCGTTCCCTGAAGGAGGGAACAGAGACGTACGTCCCGTCGCCAGGTGCTGTGCTTCCGCTGAAGGGCCGAGTCACTTATTCGGCTCCTCAGTTGGAAAAGCAATATGCGGTACTCCACTTCCGTGTTTATACCCGCGGTGCGGGGCGGTGCGTGGACCGCATGCCAATACAATTGGCTCGTTTCTAATACACTCAAAGTAGACTGGTCTCTGAAGACAGATCCCAATTCGTCGGTCAGTTCCGACGTACGTCTCCGTTCCCTCCTTCAGGGAACGAGGGTTACATACGTAACCGAGACGTTTTTAACATTATTTTCAGTCCAACTCTTGTATGAAAGATTTTGTATCAGAAACTCTATCAGAGTGATATGTAGTAGTGCAGCTAAATTTGACTGATCATGTGCAACAGTTAAGAGTAGCAGTGACTGACAAGAAATAACCAGCATATATACACCGATCAGGCATAACATTTTGACCTAATATTGTGTTGGTCCCTCTTTTGCTGCAAAAACAGCCCTGACCCATCGAGGCATGGACTCCACTAGACCCCTGAAGGTGTACTGTGGTATCTGGCTCCAAGATGTGCCAGATTTTTTAGTCCCAGCTGATCCTTTAGTCCCAAGTCCTTTGCAATGTGGGGCCTCCATGGATCGGACTTGTTTGTTCAGCACATGCGATGCTCAATTGGATTGAGATCTGGGGAATTTGGAGGCCAAGTCAACACCTCAAACTCGTTGTTGTGCTCCTCAAACCATTCCTTAACCATTTTTGTTTTGTGGCAGAGTGCATTATCCTGCTGAAAGAGGCTACAGCCACCAGGGAATACCTTTTCATGAAAGGGCGCACATGGTCTGCAACAATGCTAAGGTAGGTGTTAAGTGTCAAAGTAACATCCATATGGATGGAAGGCCCAAGGTTTCCCAGCAGAACATTGCCCAAAGCATCACACTGCCTCTGCAGGCTTGCCTTCTTCCCATAGTGCATCCTGGTGCCATATGTTCCCCAGGTAAGCGACGCTCACGCACCCGGTCATCCACGTGATGTAAAAGAAACCGTGATTCTTCAGACCAGGCCACCTTCTTCCATTGCTCCGTGGTCCAGTTCTGATGCTCACGTGCCCACTTTTGGCACTTTCGGCGGTGGACAGGGGTCAGCATGGCCACCCTGACTGGTCTGCGGCTATGCAGCCCCATACGCAACAAACTGTGATGCACTGTGTATTCTGACACCTTTCTATCAGAACCAGCATTAACTTCTTGGGAAATTTGAGCTACAGTATAGCTTGTCTGTTTAATTGGACCACACATGCCTGCCTTCGCTACAAAGTGCATTGATGAGCCTTGGCCGCCCATGACCTTGCCGACGGTTCACCACTATTCCTTCCTTTAACCACTTTTGATAGGTACTGACCACTGCAGACCTGGGAGCACCCCACAAGAGCTGCAGTTTTGGAGATACTCTGACCCAGTCGTCTAGCCATCACAATTTGTCCCTGTCAAACTCGCTCAAATCTTTACGCTTGCCCATTTTCCTTCTGCTGACACATCAACTTTGAGGACAAAATGTTTACTTGCTGCCTAATATATCCCGCCCACTAACAGGTGCCGTGATGAAGAGATAATCAGTGTTATTCACTTCACATGGTCATAATGTTATGCCTGATCTGTGTGTGTGTGTGTGTGTGTGTGTGTGTGTGTGTGTGTGTGTGTGTGTGTGTATATACTGTATATATATGTATGTATGTATGTATGTATGTAAATGACATAACACTTTACCTCCTTCTGCAGAGAAAGTAATTGGAAAGAACACAGAGTCGTTTTGGTGTAGGCCAGGGCTGTGTGCAGTGATGCACACTGACTGTATTTATTAAAGCAGAAATGTGCAGGACAGCACTTGGTGCAGTCGTCTCAGGAATGCTGAATCCCACCACCCCCCACCCACCCCCCTCGCATTATTGCACAGAAGAATAGCACATTCCTAAATCTGTGCTTATACGCATCTCTCCAGAGATGCATCGCCATGCCTCCACTGTAGACGTAATGAGATTTGTATTCATACTTATTCACTTGGGAACATATAGGGCCAATGCTATCTGAAAATATGGATGTGGTTGTGATTAATATTGCATATGAACACAAATATATATAAATGTGTATTGCAATGGGAATTAATGCATGACTGGATGGTTTTAAGCAAGACTGTGTTCATTTATCAGAGACTGTGTGATGCATTACATTCATATTGCATGAATTAGTTTTTCAATGCTTCCGGAATCCTCTTCCCAGGAGTCTTGATGCTGTAGTTATTAATTTAATTCTGACTGGAACCGCCAGCTGATGGAAAAGACATGGAATAGTTTTATGAAGGTCCTCCGTTTTATTTTATCTGCCAGTTATTCATCACCTGTCATTTCCTGTCACTTTCCAGGACATTTAACAAGATAAATAAACTAACATTTATAGCATTGTCCTTAATACTGGAGAGCGAGGTGTTAAACGATGGAAAAACAGAAGATTTTTATCAAACTAAATAACATCTCTTCTCGCTCTGAGACAGCTGAAGTGCTTCGTGCCAACGTCTAAAGGATGTTAATAAAACACTTAAATATCAAGGCATGTGTAGAAAAGCATTAGGGAGATAAAAAATATTTGCTTACAAAGCAAACATTTTCCTCAGCAGATTTCTTTTGCGATTTGATGTATGGTTTCAATAATACTGAATAAATCTCAGCAGAGATTTTTCCTTCACCCAGTACTCCCACAGCTCAAATTGTCTTGTTTTGTGTTATTTATATTTTTTTGTTGTTGCTTGCACTAGATAATTCTCCATGGAGACTAAAGCATCCTGTAAGTGCAGATTACATTTTCATAGATTAATGTGAAAGATGCGGCAAACACTAACACATTGCTATTAATATACATACAAATGCACACAGAGTCATAATCGCAAACTATCTGCTGTATGATGCTGTATGTCACTAAGCTCAACAAACATTTGCATCATTTGCCAATATTTCACTTCTAACCAAAGTAGTTCACAGCTCAGTGCCTAAAGTCATCAATGAATATGAAAGGTCACTGGCTAATAACCTTCATCCTTCATTTCTATGTGCATCTTCGTGGGCGTGTGTATGTGTGTGTGTGTTGGTGTGTGCACTGGACTGCACAGTATTGTAACTCTCTTGTAAGTCTCTTGGCCTTGAACAGAACGAAGGGCACACAAACAGCTCAGCCCGTGGGGGCAGGAGCAATGCCTTTGACTTTAAGAAAAATGGTAATTTATCAGTTTCAGTCCTGTAGTCATATAAGTGTAAATGTAGATCTGAGATAGAACTATTTTGTCCACAATATTTCAGCATGATCTCATTAGTGTTCATAGATATGCATATGAAAAAAATTTGTCTCTAGTGCGCTCACTTTTTTTGGATAGACAATATAACGCACAGTATCAGCATAGACTACATTTAAACCGTAAAAACTTTTGCAAAGAACTTTAGTGATGTTGAATGTGTATCGAATCCTTTGATGTTATGTTGACTTCTGAATATTGGTATGAAAAGGTGTCACAAGTTTCGGTGTAGTTGGATTCCAAGGATGATGTGTGATGCAGAATGAACAGTGAATGAATGTGTGAAATAAATACACAGGCGGCTGATGATCAACAGAACAGGGAACAGGTGAGGACTAATTAGAAAGCATGGCAACAGATTAATGACTGTTAGTAGTGTGTCACAAGTAGTGTGTCATGTTTATCAAAAACAAACTGATAAAAAAGACCCCCACTTCATTTAGTATATGCTTATGTTGAACTTTATTCTTGTACAAACAGAAGCTGGATTATGCAGTAACCCTACATCAAGTATTGAATGAATATATCTGTGTATTTGACAAATATTGCATTTTTTTTCACTTGGTAAAGTATGCAAACACAGTGCAAGCATTACTACAGGATGCAGAAAGTGTCGGACTTCACGTCTCCGTTTTTCAGCTCCTCCCCACCTGCATGCAGCAACTCTCGCCGATCGAACACACCTTTTGTGTAAATGGTCTTTGACTAGCTTTGTCCGTGTAACCGCTGTTTGGTAAGTCCATGTTTCTCAAGCCATCTTAGCCAAGGCTGTTAGTTTACATGACAACAGCGTTTTAGGTTGAAAATGCAAACTTTGTGCAAGTTTTTGAAAAGGATACCATTATCGTATTGGTGTAAACTACAAAAACATGAATTTGTGAAATACAGTGCTTGCCTATTACGTGTTCAGTTTACAGGTGCATAGTTTTTTTTTACAAAGTGACATCGCTTCGTGGATCTGTGTGAACGAGGATCGTTTTGACATTTTCACCCGTACACGAAAAACACAAAGAAAAACATGTTTCTATTTTTAGTACATCGTTGTAAACCTTCCCTAAAACTAAACAATACAGAGAAACAGAATATAAAAGTAAAACAAGAAGTTAATGTTAGATCATTGGTGTTTCATACTTATTTGAATTATAAAGGTCTTTCACGTTTAGTTTAATGATAATAAGAGTCCTGCTTCAAATTTGTCAGTATACTGATATAATAAGTTTCAGTGTCTTTCAAAACATTAAAAAATTTATACACCTTATGGAAATCTACAAATGAGATCACTCTGAATATTTTTATGAAGGTTTTACATAATGAACTCGTGCATGAGCCTGGTATAGGTGATCTTCCACCAACAAGGTGGCTTTAGAGGGTAAAAAATATATAAATAACATGCTTTAGCATTTGAAAGAACGCTGGGGGAAAGAAAAAATTATAGGTTTACGGCATGTTTCCAGATCAAGTCTCTAGTCTCTTGGATTTCTTTCCTTCTTGAAATTGTGTGCTTGTAATACCTGTTCAATTGCTTGGTGGAGAGTATAAACCCAGCAGCCAAAGGGCAGGACACTAACAGTCTGATTTACTGACCCATGAAGTGCATGTGAAATTGCTCTGCAGGTGCAGAAAGTCATGGAGGATTTGATCAAAATCCTTGAGGATCGCAGCAGCCAATCCCCCCAAAAACCACTTTGCTCTGCATTGTGGTGACCACCGGTCTGACTTCCAGCAGCACCAGGTTTTCTACAAAGCTTTACACGTCTATTTACTAGACTAGTAAATAGACAGTTTCCAGCTAAACTGCTGCCAATCACAGACAATCAAATTGAATGTTTATTATGTTTAACTAAATTTTGGACCAATAAGATTTCACAATGAAAACCAAGCTACAGTCGTGTCTAGTTAGGACAAAAACTTATTTACAAGGAAGAGAGACAATTGATCTCTTTTTTCTTCATCATGTCTGGTTAGGATACGTGAGATAAGGTGCCATGGGTAACCTTTGGCTGATCTATTACAGTTACCATGGCAATAGGCAGCCTTCACAGGTGAATTTTAAGGAGATTGTAAGAATCTGAGGCATGTACTGTGATATCCCCTTTGATGGTGATAGATGAGAAACGTGAATGATAGACCTTGAGGTTGAAGGAAATCACATTTTCTAGTCTTCAACCTGTCAGATGTTGTGACATTGGTGTTATCAAGTTAATGTCATTGTCGTCCTGCAGAGTAGATGGAACAAAAAACGTTTCTTTAGTGACTTCAGACACTAGAGTTTAAGATTACAATAATAAACATGATAGTCTCAATAGATCTCAAAGCATATGTGCATACATTGACCAGAATGCTGCATACAAAATGTTTTGTTCAGTGTCATTTTAGTATTATGTACTATTATAGTATTTATGTTGAATAAGCTTTCATTTTTATATTTTCAATTAAAATTGTTATATTAGTTTTAGTCATTTTCCCAACTTTTATTATTGTCTTTTTTTTCTGTTTAGATTTATTTTATGTCAGATTTAGTTTCAGTCATTTTAGTGCTTCAGTTTAAAGTAGGCAACATGTCTAATCTTCGTTTACATTTTTACTTTTTAATCTAATATTTATTTAATTTTATTTGAGCTCTTTTTAAATTAATGGATTTTTTTAGTTAATATAGATTTGGTTAACAATAACCTCTGGTTTTATGTAGTAATCTACTAAATGTGCCTCATAATGTAAATTAACTGGATATATTCAAGCCTAAAATCATTTGAGTTAGATTTAAAACAAACGACTCCTATAGAAAGTAACATTAAATGTTACAATTTGTAACATTAAAATGAACTGGATTTATTCAAGTCAAGCATTTTCTTTAACATTACTGAAACAACTGGACTTTTACCTATGAAGGTCAGTTTTAAAGTTGGTTAGATTGCAAATAAGCCTCTTAAGGTACCAGTGGCGTGCAGGTCACAATATGTCATTATTGTACTGCTGGGGAAACATGATTGCCCTGTGGAAGGTTAAAAAACATTCACTGTCAGTGCACCACCTCGCAAACCTCTCAAACCAGTGGAGACGGGAGAGAGCACTCAGGCAGATGCCAAGCATCCTAATGAGCCATTGGGTGTACAGTGATGGAGGTTTCTGAATCTTCTCCCGGAAGAGCAGTAGGGCAAAAGTTCCATAGGAGGGGTAGTAGTTGACCTTCATTCTTTAAACTTGGTTGGTGGGAACTTCAGATTGGAGGAAGACCAGATCCAATTCAGCTCTAGGGGCTTCCACTTTTAGCCTGAACACTTTCCACAGCAAATACTGCACTCCAGATCAGGATGCTCTCAGCAACACTTCTTTAGAAGCTAATGAAGAACACGGTACTTGTGATGGATGGGCTTTGTTGGAGTGGGTTTCAGCAGTAAATAAGTAAAGACAGTTGAGCGAATTGAGGGAAAGGTCGGCTAGTAATAGCAGTGAGGATTTAGCAAGTTAGTGAGCTTCAACTGAAGTGACCCTCAAAAACAACTCATCAGAGATGCATGCAGTGTCTCTTCAAATGCCTGTGCTTATGTTCGCTGGACTCTTGGGCTTTCATGCATAACATTTCCTTTCGTTCAACATCTTCCTCTAACACTCGCAGCCTGGATCATCGCCGCCAAGCCCAAATCCCTCCATCCCTGAGCTCTGCTGACTTGCTTCTTGTCATGCAGTCTCTATCTTTAGTCTAGGCGTCCATGGATGAGTGGGGAGCTCTAACCTGTTCGTCTGCCCTATATTTTATTTGTATCCAGCATCATGTTTTCCATCATGCCTGAAAAATGAATCTCACAGACTTTTCTTTGACAGAAACAGGAGCTACTTCCAGTTTATTTTCCAATTTAAGAACTACCTTTTGTGAATAAGTGTTGGGAATTAGTGTCACTAACAACATTTAACAACATTTAAATGGCGTTATATTAATTTTGTTTCCCATCAAGTAGCTGTGTAGTGAATATGTGTAAGGAATTTTTTATTAGGCTTTGATTGGGATATCAAATGACACCACGGGCTAAGCATGGTGATTGATGAGCCTAAATCAGGGTCATCGCATGTTGCCACGGCAGCCACTCTGTGACTGACAGTTGGTATAGAAACATACCCGAGGGGTGGTGTCAGGGCTGAAATGTCTTTTGCACACAAACGGAGTGGAAGAGATGGAGACAGGTAGAGAAAGGGCAGATGAGGGAGCTGATGGTGTTGTGACAGAGGATGGTCCATTCTATAACCCATAAGAGGCTCAGAGAGTGAGAGAGACTGTAGAATAGAATATGCAAGAGAGGCTATTAATCTTCTATTGAGGGCATGGGATGTCATGGTTGTAATGTTTGGACGTTGTCATGGGCTCTTGCTGTAATGATTACATGCCTGCAGAATACCTATTGAGCTGCTTTACTGACTACTGCCTATGTACGTGAGCAGCTGCCTTCTAAGGACCTCATGTGACATGTTTTGAATACTCTATATAGATAACAACTCAATGGCTACTGCAAAAATAACGCTACATGAGTTGACTCGTAATTGATACTGTAGTACAGTTTGATGTTTGCATTCTGCTTGGCTAATAATAACCAGAAAATACACAGCACACATAAATATGGAGTGAAACAGTTTATTAATAATTACACTAAACTTCAGTAAACAATTTTTATCAATACTTTTCAGTGTTGTACAAAATATAGTTTATTTATAATCAACATTTCATTATAATTCTGTAGCTGTGTAGCATTTATCTAGCAACTCTTATCCATAACACAGAGCGTTCTGCATGGGATACTCAGTAAGAGTACTTTTTTTCTCCAAATAAATTAATTCTTTTATTCAGCAAGGTTGCATTGAATTGATCAAAAGTGACAGTAAAGACTTTTAAATTGTTACAAAGGTGTATATTTCAAATAAATGGTGTTCTTTTTAACTTTCTGTTCATCATCATCATCATCATCATCATTAAAAAAAATATAATAATCCATACAAATATTAAGCAGCACAACTGTTTTCAACATGTCTCAGGCAGTCAGGGAAAACCAAAACTAAAATATAAATACTGAACATACACCTGACCCTGAACAGTATAGTGATTTTTTTTTTATTATCAGCATTTATTTCAATTTGGCATCATGTATTTATTTTTCCACTCTCTCCTCATTCTGGGATTGCCTTCTGTGAAGGATACATACATTTTAATGCTGACCTAGAATTGAACAAAAACAAGGTATTTTAGGAGGCTGCATCATTATGCTGTCAACCTTTTTAACCAGTCTTCATGTCTGGAGTGTGCCTATTAAGCCTAAAACACTGCTTTCGTAGGCAGCTCAGAAGGATTTGGAACAAAACATGGGTATCTGACTCATAATGACTCTACTGAGTGACGTCTTATGCTGCATTTTAAAGTGTAGCTTTATAATATTTTAATGAACTCTTTTCAAATAGGCTGTTTTTGAGGTGTCAGCTGAGCACGTGCTCTAGTTGAACTAGGAAAGATAGACAGAAACGCAAAAAATTGGATTTGCTTAAAATAGATAAATTAGCACATAAATGAATGTGGGCGTTAGTAAATGAGTGGCAGAGAGTAAAGTATCTGTGTAAGTAACTGAATGCACAGACACTTAATAAACAAAAATAATTAATGTTAAAAGGATTATTTCTCTGTCGACATATCACTTTCTTCTTTATTGTCTAGTAATCTGTTCATACATTCCCTCTTCAGACCTTTAAGCGCTGGTCATGCACATATAACTGCAATAACATTTATGACAATGGGTGATAAAAATTTAAATTGTGTAATGTTGCATGTCCAGTAAAGTTCTTTGTTTAATTGGATGTAAAGATGAAGTTTAACTAAACCTCTCTTTGACAGTGCCTGTATGCAACTGTGTGAATTTGTGTGTCCGTTGTGTACCCGTTTCGTCAGTGGTATGTATTATGAATTATTCACCCCATCACTGTTAATGCTCCGTGAAGCAAAGTGCTCACCCTGCAACTTTACTGATTTTTATAAACATAACTGCCGGTAAACACCCTGCCCATACCCCCTCCTTTCCATCCTGTGACAATCCACTGCAGAATGGAAATCGATTTAGGGGAACAAAAGCAGGACCATATCACAATAAAGGCGGTCAGAATGCTTCAGTCCTCTTTGGCTTTGATAAAAGTGCTTAACTGGTTCTTAACGCTTCTGATTTAAATTTTCCCATCATTGCTCGGTCCTCCGGCAAGCTGCTGGGGCAGAATGGGAATTCGTCTGAGGACATAAGTGTTGTATCACTTGCTTATATCATAATAGTGGAAATGGTGGTCTGGTACAATTACTGTGGTAATCAGGAAACAGGTTTCCTACTTAGCCTTTTTTATTCTATTATGTGAGAGAAAGAGGTGGTATTTTGAGATATTTGCTCTCTGTAATTTTCGCTGATGACTGAAAGTTATACTTTCTTCTCACTGATGTTTCGAGATATGAAACAGCTGACGGCTTTCGATATTATGGCTGTTGTGGAGGTGTTATGGCTGTAGCAATTTAAAGGGATAGTTCACACAAAAAGGAAAATTCTGTTATCATTTACTCACCCTCATGTCGTTCCAAACCGTGTGTGACTTTCTTCTGTGAAAAATGTTGGTAACTAGTTTTGGTGCTCAGTGACTCATTGATTTCTCAAAATATCCTCTTATGTTCCACAGAAGAAAGAAAGTCATAGAGGTTTGGAACGACATGAAGGTTAGTAAATGATGGCAGCATTTTTATTTTTACCTTTAAAGTTTTTCATTTTCTGAAGGGGCAGTGGTTAAGTAACTTTGGGGAGTTTAATTTAGGCCTACTTGTAATCTTTGAGTTCCTTGACTTTTTTTTTCTTGGTTCCTGCGTTGAATTTGTGTGTGAACGATGATGTCATAAAAATGTCAGAGTGTCATTGATTTTGTGATGGTTTGATTGACTGTGTGGAATTATGAGGCCAAGCAGGTTTGGGTGGCAGACTGTCAAAAATATCCTGGCATTATGCCATTAGCCGCAAGGCACTGGCACTCGTTGTCCAGAGTGAAGATATAATGCGCCTGGACTTCTCTTCCACTCAAATATATACTCAGCAGCCAAAGGACTCTCCTCTGAACAACTTTTCGTTTGCAGTTGCATGACTTTTTTTTTAGTTAAGTTGAATTCGTTTGCCGAATTATTTTAAGTAAATGCCTTGACAAACTTAAAATATCAGGTTGCCTTGACTTAAAATCTGCCATAATTGTAACAATTACCTATTTAGTTTTAGATCAAGATTAACAATTTATATAATTACATTTAATAAATATATCTATAATAGGATTTCTGTGTAAAAAGTTGACAGTTGACATTTCATGTTTTAACAGTAAAACAAAGACCTATCAGGGGGGTATTCAAGAAAGCAAGGTTAAATTATTTGCCTCCTATTTGGTGGTTGTGCAATCATTTTTTCAACCTTTTCGTTTAATATGTAATATTTATTCACTGAGAATTATAGGATTATATTGTTTGTTTTATGCTAATTAATTGAATGCAGATCCATGTGTGAGACGACAATAAAATAAAACATAAATATATTTGAATGTAATTAACATTTTAACATTACCTTGTTATAATAGTGCTTTAGAATGAATGTAATATTATATATTATATAACTGTAACTATATAACACATTTAGTTATATCAATATAACTACATTAATTATATAACACGTATCTGAATACGTCTTAAGGAAACTCCGGAGCAGGTTATGTTCAGAGAGTGAGTTGCTATGGCTACTTACATACCCTGAAAGTTAATAAGTTAAAAAAACTTCAATACAACAAGCTATATATAACGTCTTTTTTATTTTTTATTTTTTGTTTGATCTAAGTTACATTTTTACATGGTTCTTTATTTCTAACTCTCTAGCAATAACTTAAACTGAGATTTCATCCTATGGAAACATAACAGACACTTCATGGTGCAAAAGCCACTTTAGAGATAAACACACACTATAGAGCGGAAATAAAGAGTGGAGGAGGGCCTGGAGACTGAATGAAATGAGAAAACGATGGCATCCATGTCTGAAGAAGATAATCCATGTTGCGGGCGACAAGGGAGCAAAAAACCCACCAGGCCGGTGACTGATAAGGCTCAGAGACATCGTAGAGCACTTCCAGGTCTTCAGATGGAAAAAGGCAAAAACAGTATGCACCTGGCACACCAGTTGAAACTTCTCCAATTTTGAGGATGACTTAGTGTGAACATTTGCAGAAAAGAGCACATTTCCCCTTGCAGGATTAAGAGCCCTGGGGTATAGTCTTTGTTTTTGCAATTTCAGTGATAAATATCCTGTCAGTCAGAGAGATGATCTGCATACTACATGATCAGTCAATAAATTAAAAATCGAGGCCGCGAATACGAGGTGATCAGCTCCAAGGGGTTGCGTTCATAATGTGCTCTGTTAACACAGTAGTTAGCAGTCGAGAAGACGGTTCAAGCCACTCCAAAGCATCTAATCATGGACCCCATAAATATTCAGATTAACCTGATTTATTCGTACATCTATATTCTTAATCGAAACCTTGAGCGAGCTAGATGTAAATCAGTGTGACCTTTTGTGAACATCAAGTTGTGCTTTATCTCCTACTGCTTTCCCTAAATATGATTATCGTAATGTATTCCTCATCTTCTTACAGTCGACCTGGCACACATTCACCTGTCAGAGATGGCACAAAAGAGCCCTGCCACAGTCAAGCTTCGCTTGCCTACAGCCATCACACAAGCGCCTGCGCCAATAACGCCTCTGTCTGTGTCATTAAAAGCAATGGACATCATTCAAACCAGGTCACGCCATTTTGTTCTAGAACACTCAAACCGCTTCATTTCCTTGAATGTTTAATGAGAATTCTTTTTTTTTTCTTATTCACGGAAGCACACAAACCAGCTAATGAACTTGATTTTACTCACATGGGCGCTTATTCATAAACATTCACATCTCAAATGCACTTCTGAAGATGTCACAAATGTGGCATGGTTTTGAGCTTGCAAGTTAATTGAAAGTGAATTTGTGTGTTTTATTACGTATCCTGTGTTTTAACAGTTACCTGCTGACCTCGAGGTTACAGAAGTTGACTAATCTTGACATGAAAGCACCAAACTTCAGGTCTAATTGAAGATTTTATTTCTTTGGAAAGTGAAAATGGTGCCTTGTTGAGTTTCATTACTCTAAATTAGTTTAATGATGAGTTTTAAAGGCTATTAAGAAAGTATTTAATGTGCGTGCTAATCTCTTAAGCCTTCACAAATGTTTTGCTGTTTGCTCTTAGTTCAGAGAAACATCCTTGGTCAATAATAGCAAATTACTATTGGCATGTTTACAATGATTCTGAACGTTAACACGCCAGTCGCTAAGTGGCAATGACAGTATGCCTTTATTCCACACAACAGCAGTCATAATGGCTTATTGTCTATTTTAAAGGGTGATGTTTATTGTGCTTTGTATCTCAGTATTCTGTGAGAGTTTTTTTTAGTATATGTCATTTTATGATGCTACGTTCTTAGTTAGCTTCTGCTAACTCCTGCTAAAACCTAATTTTGTAAGACTGCGATTAGTAGGCCTATTACTTCTTTTGTTTAGGTTGTTTTAAGTTATTTGGATTAAATTGTTTCATTATTAGCTCACTGTCAAAGCTGTATGGTTTAAATCCTAAAGGGATGGTTTGGTTCCAAAGAGGCGCCTTTGGTTTTATGAGGAAAGACAGCTTTAAGTTGCTGGTGCTATATCCCTATTTAATAAGCCTGCAAGCTATCTTAAGCGTAAATCCTTGCTGCTGTTTGTCTTGTCAGTTCAAATTAAATTGAATTTGAAACAGAGAGCAAGAAAAAGAGCTGAAGCTGTCAGTCATTGCGGGAAATGAGGACTATGTGGCCTACAGTGTCTTGAACATTCCTTTCCCTAAGTCCTAACTCTCTCTCTCTCTCTCTCTCTCTCTCTCTCTCTCTCTCTCTCTCTCTCTCTCTCTCTCTCTCTCTCTCTCTCTCTCTCTCTATCTTTGAAGGGTGATCTCTGCTATAGCGCTAGCTCAGGCATGAAGGATGAGACTGAATATTCATGTCGATTTTGTGGGCTGTGGTCTGGCAGCTGCAGGCTATGGTGATTTATCTAGAATGTCCCTGTGTGTATACAGACATGCTGTAAGGAGAAACCTTCTCAATCATTCATCCATCCATCAAGCTCCTACACTAGACAGAAGCAGCTCTTTTGCAGATCTTAGATCAAGTGGGCAGTGTTCTCCACACAAGTCTTTGGCAAGATATGCTTTCAAAGCAGCTTTCCCAAAACAGCTTCACGCTAATATTTGAGGAAAGACCAAAAGCTTTCAGCACTCATTTTTCAGTCAATGGATTGCAGCTCTGATAGAGATCTAGTACGCTATCTCTATCCTTAATTATATATATATATAAATATATATCATCTTGCTATCAAATTAGTCACAAATTATAGCTTAAAGCAGAAAGAAAGAAAAATGGGATATAGGTGTTGGGTTTTGGAAAGGTGGGCGTCTCTTTTCACTTCATTACTCTCAAATGGCTGTATTTGTCTCTGCTCAGTCTGCTGTGTAAAAAAAAAAAAACCTTCTTTGGCAAATGAATATAAATGCACCCAGCCTTCTGTCCTTTCTCTTCCATGTCTGCTGAATGGGGAACATTGGGGTTGTTCTATCGCTCTTTCCTCAAGGGCTATAATATGGAAGGGCTCTGAAGGGTGACGGAGAGATGCACTTTGCATCATGGAATCAGATGTTATCTATACTTCTCGCAGACTCGCAGTATTTTCTCTAATAATCTAAGGGTGAGACAGAAGACATATCTTAAGATAAAGATGTTGCACACTTATAATCCTGTTCCTCGAACAAACCAGACAAGAAATGCAAGTCCGAAACCCCATTTTACAAATGGCTTGTAGCTGAATGATGTTAAAGGGATGGTTCATCCACCAAAAATTCACAATGTCCTTCCAAACCTGTAGACTTTCTTTCTTCTGCAGGACACAAAAGGATAATGTTGCTCTTGCAGTTATAATGCATAGGGACAAAAGCTTTCAAAAGAACTAGGGCAGCATTAAAGCAGTAGGAAAGTAGTCCACATGACCTGTGCACAATATTCTAAGTCTTCTAAGGCCACATGACAGCTCTGTAAAAGACTTTTAATAGAGCAGATTTATTTTATCTGATTTTCTTGATACCTACATCCACCCTAACTCTCATTTTACACATGCATGCAAGGCCATGAGAGGAGTGTGGTTTTTCTTCTTCTTTTGAACTTGATATTTCCAGTAAATCAAAGTCAGTCTGAATGATTCATTATTAGTCATGAGTCAGTCTAATCTGGTTTTTGACAGGAGGGGAAGATTATTAGTTAATAATTACTTAAATTTCAGCCTGCTCCTTCCACAAATCTATCATCACATGATTTCAGAAGAATATAATTGCCTGGACCACTTTTAAAATACTTTTATAGTTCTTTTTCATCCTTTTGAAAGCATGACAGCTCCCCATTCATTTTAACCGCATGAAAGAAAGAAAAAAGTAGCCAGCACAGTTTTCAAAATTTCGTCCTTTGTATTTCACAGAAGAAAGCAACCCATACAGGTTAGAAACAGCATGGGGATGAGTGCATGGCGTACAGTATAATACAATTTCAATTTTTTTTTGGTAGAATTCTAAAGGAATATTTTGGGTCATTTCAAACAAAGTTATTTGTACTGCATCGGGGGCATACTGCCAATTACCACAGGGAAACACATTATGCTACATACAATACTAATGGCAGCCTATAAGGCCTATGCATATTGAAGCCTATAATTTGCAGCACTGCAAATACATGTTTCAATATGCAAACGTCAAACCTTTTCAAAAGTAAACAAAGAACTTACAAAAAAATCAATTCAACACAGACTGAAACCTTGATAATTACTAACCCCTGTGACAGCTAGCCCGATATATTAATTATAGTTATGGGTTATATATTTTTAATGGGTCATGACCAGTTAAAAAAGTAAATCCTCTTAGTTTGGTATCTGTGTGAGGAATACGAGGAGGGCACATTAAGGACATGATGTAAATATTGTATGTGAAATGTAAACCACTGTTTATGTGGAGCTGCATGCATTCTGCAAACTCCACCCACATGAATTATGTATCTTATAACCAGAAGTTCATCCACCTAGAGAGTATTCCCATCTAAGGAGGATGATTCAGACAGATTTACAGCTCAATAAATGCCTATTTTTTATAGTAAATTATTGATGTAAGTTTAAAAAGTATACAAGCTTCACAATAATGCTTTTAAACTCTCTGGTCAATTTGCCTGCAAAGCTTTCATGCATTTCATAGTATTTATAGTATACACATGCAAAATGACGTCAACAGCATAATACGAATGAATGAATGAATCAGCTTTCTCTCTCACTCTCCCTCTTTCCAGGTGTTTACACGTTATGGGAAGTGTTACATGTTTAACGCTGCCGAGGAGGGGAAGACTTTAAGGACTACAATGAAAGGAGGCACAGGCAATGGCCTGGAAATCATGTTGGACATCCAGCAAGATGAATACCTGCCTGTGTGGGGAGAAACAGGTACACACACACACACACACACACACACACACACACACACACACACACACACACACACACACACATAAACGCAGTCAGCCTTGATCACACTATGTACACTTGAGCTTTCCCAGAGCTCTCCCTTGTTAAACAACTCTCCTCATTTGCAGGAGAAACTCAGATTGTCTTACAGGTGTCTGATTAGGGCAAGATTTTGTCAGCACTTTCAGTGTGATTCCATCCCAGGGACACAGTGAATATTTGCAGGAGACACACACCTTGAAGAACAGCTGTGATGCTGTAATGGTGCAGACAAATCCAGTGGGATTCATTATCAAATAGAAGTTCTTGCATCCTGTTGAACTGATCTGATGCAGCTACACTTCTCTTAAGAGTAGTACACAAAAACTTCACTTTTTTTGATTAGCATTGTGACACCCAAGCAAAGCACAGCTTCCCTTGTAGTGTGTTCGAAATTTCAAAGCGGATGAAAGCGTCTAGAATTAAGAGAGCGGCATTGAGAATTCCCAGCAAAAGATTCATTAGCATTTGAAAGGTTACAAGTTTAGTTTTGAGGCTGAATTCAAATTTATTCCCGAGAATTATCGACATACATTTTCCAACAATGAACAAAAGGAATCAGAGCGTAATGACTATACATTTCATCAGCTGTTCTGAAAAAGTGCCCTTTAAGTAATGGCACAAAGTGTGCCACGGCTTTATCACTGCTCCCGGACTGATAGATAAATCCTTTAGATTTACTTTTCATTCTCGTAGCTGTGAAGGATATAGATAATATATATTTTAAAATTCAGTTCAGCTATTAGGGCAGAGTCCCTAGTGGAAATTTTGTATGAGTGAATGTTGAATTCTCGTTCTCTTCCTTGCATTCAAATTTGCCACATCATGCACGCGAGAACCAATGAAGTTTGTGCACAGTTTCTTTGCTCCTCCTCTTTTCTCCTTATATGGTGTCCAGTGTGCTCACTGCATGCACTGCACTGCTCTTATTCTCATGTGTATCATTAGCTCTGTTTCCAATCAAAAATTGTACATTTAAATAATGCGCAAAATGCAAATATTGCATTAAAGGGGTGATGAATTGAGAAATCAACTTTCCTTTGAGCCTTTGGTATATAAAAGTTAACCGTGATATAAGAATATCCTGTAAGTTTCAGAGCTGAAAACGTCCTTGTTAGTCAAAAGAAAAGCTTTTATAGACACCAGGCCCAGAAAACGAGAGCTCTCACAATAAGTCGACCATTGACGTAATAGGACGCAGAAGCACCACCTCAAGCCCACCCACCGACTCGTGGAGCTAAACGATGCCGGTTCCAGCTCACGTGCGTAAGACATCACACGTTTGTTCGCTTCATTTCACCGCAGAATCGATTATAAACAAGATAGAGTTTGAGACTGGATTTGCAGACATATTGAGATTAAAACACAATGTTGTGCCTACAATATTGGATCTGACAGGACGACGGTGCAACACACTTATGTGAGTAAAACATGTTTTTTAAATGTGTTAGTATTGCATTGTTACAGATCGTTTGATATCTATTGATTACATATCTTAGCACGATGTCACAGGCTGGAGAAGGTGTTATTGGTTAATTCGTGATCAGACTCAGACTTGTAACGCCAGCTCGCAAAGCCCAAAGTCCCGGGGCTATGTGTTTTTCAGACGGGCTATCACCGGCCTGCCGATGGGCTGTAGTGAAATAACATTTATTTCTTGCATTTCTTGGTGCTCGCAGATGACGATCCAGATCGCGAGGGGCAGACATCGGAGGAGGAGCGGGATTTGAGCTCCTCCTCGTCTGCGGCTCTTCCAACTGAGCAAAGGATGGATGAAGAGGTTGGTGAGTCAGCTGAGGCTGAAACCTCACATCCATCCTGTCCCATGTACGGGGAGCTGGTGGAGGTCATGGAGCGCGCTGCAGGTAGACTGCAGCTGCCGTGACAGCGCGCGAGGAGAGAGGTCCTGCGTCCAAATCGTTTGGATGACCGGTTTCTCTCCACTCATGACCGCCCAGCTCCCTGGAGTCTTCCATATCTTCCAGATCTCCATCAACAGATCTCGAAGGGATGGAAGAAGCCTTATTCAGCCCGCATCCATCGGCATCAGCGAGCTAACTTCGCTGATGTCGAGGGACTGGCTGAGGCTGGATATGTGTCGTTGCCGCCCGTGGACGAGACGTTTGCGAACTATCTCGCCTCTGGGCGGCCATCGACACTGAGGTCTCCCACCCTGCCGACCAAACCTCTTAGGACAACATCTCGTTTGAACGGCAGGGCGTACATGTCAGCGGGTCACGCTGGGGCGGCTTTACACACCATGGCGGTGTTACAAGCCTACCAGGCGGACCTGCTGAGGAACCTCGATCAGGGGGAGGGACTAACCCCTGATGCAGTGACCGAGTTGCGCCGGACCACGGATCTCGCTCTCCGGACTGCCAAACAAACCGTGTTTGCCATCGGCCGTTCGATGGCGGCGATGGTAGCCACGGAGAGACATCTGTGGTTGAACCTGGCGGACATCGGGGAGAAAGAGAAGTCCTTTCTCCTGGATGCCCCGGTTTCGCCCTCTGAACTTTTCGGCACCTCCGTGGAGGCGGTGGTCGGAAAGTTCAGGGAGGCGAAGGCGCGCTCGGCGGCATTTAGAACATGCATCCCGCTGAGGTCCGGAACCGCGCCCAGGCAGCTGGGTGTCCCTGGCCCGTCACGATCTGAGGACTGGAGACGGGACCAGCGAACCAGCGTCGCCTCTCGAGCGCCCCCTCCGTGGAGGACTGGTGCGCAGAGAAGGCGGGAAACCCGGAACAAGAAGAGGAAGGAAGCCGGTGCTGGTAACCGGAACCAGCGTAGGCAGCGGACTCCGCCTCCCAGGGTGCGCAGATGAGCGCTCCCTTTTTCCCTTCCTCCTGTGCTTTCCCCTGGGCGCTTTACATCAGGCCGGTGGGCCAATGATGAGCAGAAAATGTAAGATTCTGACGGCCCGCCTGGTTTGTTTGGTGATAGCGCCCCCCTCAGGATGGTGGTCGTATACTAGCTTGATGGCTGGTTTGAAGCACCGAGAAGAGCGAGTGGTGAGTCCCCCTCAAGAAGGGTGAAACATTTTCTACTAATGTTTTCAGGACTCCGTTTTTCGCTCTCCTGAGAGGGCTCGGGGGTTTATGGAACATCGCTGGACATCGCAGGGCCTGCAGCTCCCCGTGAGTAAGCTAAGAACGATCTTCTTTGCAACATTATATGTTTGTGCATAATACTATACTTTAGCTAGTAGAGATCTACCGCCTCTCCGTGTTATCTCTGTCACTTATGTGAGTGTTTGTATTTGCCGCTCTTGCTCGCGGGCTTGTGGCGCGCGGGGGCGAGTTGTTTGTTTTCCTAGCTCTAAGTATAAAGTAGCATTACGACCGGGTTAAGCACTAATGCATGAGCTGTAGTGAGATCTGCGCCCAGCCCTGTTGGGCTTTTAAATGGGTTTCGGGGCCCCGTTGTTTATGTAAGGGGTGATAATATTTCTTTCCCGAGCCCTGGGTAGATCTAGTGCAGGTTTAGCACCGCACCACTTGGCCTAGGCTTTGCTAAGGATGGGGGGCGCTTCCTTTAAAAGCAGGTTTGTCGCCCTAGGCCTGTCTTTAAGTATAAGAACAGTGCATGTTTTTCTGCATCCTTGATTCAGCCTCCTCTTATTACAGAGTAGTCCGGCCAAGGCCCGCCCCCTTCTCTGCGTTCTGGGGTTATTTAGTAATGCAGTGTAGGTGTTGCAGCAGGGATAGCGACCTTGCCAGTGGTCGTGGGGCCGGGCTGAGCGTCTTTCGCTGTGTGCGTCTAAGACTTTAGTTTTGCTGTGCCCCGCCTTTCAGAGCTGGTGTGGCCACCACCTTCTGGTGGCCCCCAGCCTCATCCGGAGGATGGTACGGCCGGGGGGTTACATTTTTGTATGATGTGTTTACCCTCTGCTCTATGTCCTCTGCTCCACCTTTTTTAGGGCTCGGGTCGAGCTGAACATCGCAACCTTCTGCAAAAAGTGGCGGTTTGATCGAATGCTCCCCTGAGGCCCGAGCATTACCAATGGCTGACGTCCTTGCACGAACGGCAGACCGCTGTATGAGAAAGTAAGACGGCCGCCCTGAAGCAGGTGACGTAAGTTGTACTCCCCTCGCTTTAGAGGGTTCCTAAGCATTTGTTTGCTGAGTGCACTGCTGTTGGCAATGTGATTAGGTTCATGTCTGTAGGCACTGCCCTGTGAGACTGCGCTATCGCGGAGGCCCTTTAGCCTCTGGGATGGAGCCAGCCCCAGGTGCGGGCATATGAAGGCCAGCTGGTTGTGAGTAGCCAGCTTGGGCAGTCTGGGCAGTGGACTCCAGGACAAGGGAGTCTCGACGTCGTGGCCCATAGGTGGGCCCCCGAGGATTCTTTCCGTCGACGTCGACTTCAGCAGAAACCTAGTCAACCAGTAGGCCCTCTTTGGCCTCCTTGGGGATGAGTCCCCAGGTGATAACTGGATGTCCAGTTCTTCGTCAGCAGCAGACAGCTACCGTCAGCCCGGGTGCAGCAGCCAGCCTCAGCCTTCTTCTATCCGCGGAAGGGTTCATAGAACCTGCAGACCTCCTATTTGGAGGTAGGCCCTGCCAGGCCTCCCTGAGGGGTAGGCTCCCGTTTTTGGGTTACCCTGGCTCAGATGGTAGGCCCCATCAGGCCTCCCTGAGAGCCTGCTGTGAGTAGCAGGCCTTGCCCGGTCTCCCCCGAGGGGGTATTCCTGGGCATTAGTCCCTCGACGGCTGGCACGAGCTGCTAGTAGGTGGTAGGCGCTAATAAGCAGGCTCACTTGACCTCCTCTGAGGGGTTGGTCCCGGGCCCCAGTCACTGGATGGCTAGCACGAGCTGCTAGTAGGTAGTAGGCCTCACCCGGCCTCCCTGAGGGCGAGTTCCCGGTTCCCAGTCTCTGTGGCGGTGAGCACGGAGTGCTAGCAGGTAGTAGGCCTCACTAGGCCTCCCTGGAGGACTAGCACGTTCTGCTATCAGGTGGTAGGCGGCGAGCCTCCCTGAGATCGTTCCCCGGTCCCCAGTTACGGTACCTCATGGTAGCATGGGTTGCTAACAGGTAGCAAGCGGCATGGGCTTCCCTGGGGGATTCGCTATTGGATTGTAGGCCTCACCTGGCCTCCTCTAAGGGCATGTTCCGGTTTCGCAGTCACTAGATGAGTCTAGTCACTGTGAAAAAGCTATCTCTAGCGCACCTATTGTCAGGTGGCAGGCCTAACTAAGCCTCCCTGAAGGAACGCCCAACGACTAAACAGGTGGTAGGCCTCACTAGGCCTCCCTGATGGAGCGAGTCCCTGTTCTCCCAGCTACCTCGAGGGCTAGCTCGACTGCGGTCAGGTGGTAGGCCTGCTAGGCCTCCCTGAGGGCGAGCTCCGTGGTTTGGACACGCGAGCAGTCGGCACAGGTTACCAGGTGGAGGCCCCTTCTGGCCTCCCTGGGGGACGAGTTCCGGTTTCTAGCCAGAAGCACCTGAAGGCGGTGTTCATACCCTAGCATGACGAGACGACGCTGCTACTATGCGGTCCCTACAGGAAGGGACTCTCATAGATCGCCTACAGCATGGTTACCTACCAGGCAGGCTTGGGAGCTCCTCTCAAGTGAGAGTCTTCTGTAAGCTGATAGCCGCTTGGCACTGATCCGTCGGTTGTAGGCCCCTCGAGGCCTCCCAGCAAGGATCAGCCTGTAGGCCTATTCGGCCTCCTGAGCACGTTTTAAAATAAGTGCTTGGTAGATCCTAGGATCGAGCGGCTAAACTCCCCTCGCAAGCAAGGGTTAGAAAGCACTTCGCTGAGCGCTGCTCTTCAGGATAACCCGTCTCTGAGGTCCGGCTGGTGGAGGACACTGCCTTTTTGCAATACCCTAGCAGGATGTCTCTCCGGAGGCAAGTACCAGAGACTCTGTACTTAAACAGACAGGGGTTGGCCAAACTGACGTGTCCCACATAGAGGTCGCTAGGTCAGGCCTCCCTGGTGGCATTCGGTGAATTCTTCCCGAATAGTGACTGCCACGTTGCCCCTTGCCACGTTCCCTTAAAGGAACCCCTTCTGTCGAATGGGCTGGTTCCAGGCCTTCGAGCGGCCAGGGTAGGACTTCATATGGTATGCGAAGGTTCCTTCTCAGGTTTATAGCTTGGGCTTTGACCGTAGGGAGCGCTGTCACTGACAGCCTAATGTGACCAGAAGGGGAGTGGTTCAGGCATTTCAGTTGAATTTGCTTGTCCTGACAGTTGTCCCTGCCAGTGGGCATGCACTCCTTTCGGCATGGCGGCATTGGTATATCGTTCCCCGTAGCGTCAGCTGACGCAGCGCGAGTTCCCTTTCGAAAGGGAACGTCTCTGGTTACGTATGTAACCTATGTTCCCAGAGAACAGGGAACGAGACACTGCGTCGCTTTGCCATGCCTCAAGGCTTGCCTGCCAAACAGTCCCTTCAGACGTTTAGATACTGTCATGTTGGCAAGGCGCCCTTTTATACTTCCTGGTTGCACCTTGATGACGTCATAGGCTGTCGCCGGTCAATAGGATTGACGTTTTGTAATTGTGATTTCAGGCACCTGTCACGCTGGAGGCGTTCCCCCGTAGCGTCAGCTGACGCAGCGTCTCGTTCCCTGTTCTCAGGGAACGTCTCGGTTACGACTGTAACCTTAGTTCCCTGATAGGGAACTCGAGCTGCGTCACCGCTTTGGGAACGCCTCTGTGTGATTGCGTCGTGAAGCACGTATGTCATCAGTCCAATAGAGAGACGGAACGTCATAGGCGGGTGACATCATAGACCCGGAAGCTATAAAGCACACCGGCAAACACACACCGTTAGCTTCTGAAGAAGGCCTGAAACAAGGCGCTTGCGGGCATGCGAGGAGTATGGCCGGGTGACGCAGCGTCTCTTTCCCTATCAGGGAACTAAGGTTACAGTCGTAACCGAGACGTTCCCCTTCAAGGGAACTCGAGCTGCGTCACCGCTTTGGGAACGAGAATACCCACGTCCCCATGCGAGTCTGGATGCCCGCCTGTAACAGCTACGAGGCGAGCACCCGAGACCCCGGAGTAGCAGAAATATCTAGTTCATAGAACTTGACAAAAGTATGCGGCGAGGACCACCCCGCCGCATCACACACCTCCTGCAGGGAGGCCCCTGCCAAGAGAGCTTGAGAAGCAGCCATACTCCTAGTGGAGTGGGTCAGAACAGCCAAAGGAGAGGCGCTGTCCGGACGCCACATAAGCCAGTGAGATAGCCTCGACTACCCACTTGCTCATCCTCTGCTTTGACACCGGACCCCCACGGGATGGAGGTCCGTAGCAAACAAATAACTTATCAGTTTTCCTCCACAGGGCAGCTCTGTGGACATAGGCGTCTAAAGCGCGAACAGGACAAAGCAGATTTAACTTTTCCTGGTCTGACGTCGTAAAGGGGGGAGGACAGAAGGCCTGGAGCACAATAGGTCTCACAGGATTAGTGAGGACCTTAGGAATATACCCGGGCCTCGGAGAGAGAAAGGCCTTAGCCATACCCGGGGCAAACTCCAAGCACGAGGGTGCAACAGAGAGGGCTTGCAAGTCCCCAATTCTTTTAAGAGAAGAAATAGCAAGAAGAAAAATAGTTTTGAAAGTGAGAAACTTCTCATAAACTTCCTCAAGCGGCTCGAAGGGAGCCTCGGAAAGGCCTTGAAGGACGATAGATAAGTCCCAGGCCGGCACCCTGGTGCGTGTCACAGGTCTCAGTCTCAAGGTTCCACGGAGGAAACGGGTTACTAGCGGGTGTCGCCCTAATGAAACTCCACTCAAAGGAGTGTGGTAAGCTGCTATGGCCGCCACGTACACCTTTAGTGTGGAGGGGGCTAACCCAGCAGAGAATCTCTCCTGCAGGAACTCCAGCACCGCGCTCGCAGGGCAGTTAACTGGATCCCGCAGGCGATCTCGACACCATAGGGTGAAGAGTCTCCACTTTAGGTAGTAAAGTTTCCTCGTAGAAGGAGCTCTGGAGTGTAGAATGGTCTCAACAACCTCAGTCGAGAGACCGGAACTTATGAGCTGGGCCCCCTCAGAGGCCAAGCCCACAGTTTCCACAACTCCGGGCGGGGGTTAACAAAAACTCCCGCCTGAGAGAGAAGGTCCGTCCTGAACGGAATCTCCAGGGGAGAGCCGTCGAAGAGAGACACCAGATCCGAGAACCATACCCGGCCCAGCCAGAACGGGGCTACTAGAAGGAGACAGGCCCCGTCCCGGCGCACTCTCTCTAGAACTCCCAGAAGCAGAGCGATCGGGGGGAAAGCGTACAGGGGCAGCCTCGGCCACTCCTGTACCATCGCATCCAGTCCGAGAGGAGCTGGAGGCGACAGGGAGAACCACAGATGACAATGAGAGTTCTCGTGAGTAGCGAACAGGTCCACTTGGGCCCTGCCAAACTTCTCCCAAAGGAGCTCCACCACATCGGTGTGGAGTCTCCACTCCCCGGGCCTTGGCCCCTGCCTCGACAGGATGTCTGCTTCCACGTTCAACCGCCCAGGAATGTACATAGCCCTGACTGACAGCAATTTTCCCTGAGCCCAGAGGAGGATAAGGCGCGCCAGCTTGTATAAGCGACGGGACCTCAAACCCCCCTGATGGTTGATGTAGGAGACCACCGATGTGCTGTCTGTGCGCACAAGCACATGATGGCCCCTGAGATGCGGCAGGAAGTGCTTCAGAGCCTGAAACGCCGCCAACATTTCTAGGCAATTTATATGCCACAAACGCTGGTGCTCCTGCCACAGACCCTGGGCCGAGCGACCACTCATGGTCGCCCCCCAGCCCGTCAGGGAGGCATCCGTGGTCAGAGAAGTACGCTGACACGGTGCCCCCAGCGACGGGCCCTGGGTCAGGAACCTGGGGTCCTTCCACATAACCAAGGTGCGGAGACACCGCCGCGTTGCCTTGATTACGCGAAAGGGGTTCCCCCTCGGGGAGAAACCCCTGGTCTTGAGCCACCACTGTAGCGGCCTCATGAACAGCAGGCCCGAAGGAATAACGTTGGACCGGGCTGCCATCAGACCCAACAGTCTCTGAAACTGCTTCACAGTGAGCGGCTGGTCTAGCTTCACCCCTTTTACGGCTGAGAGGATCGACCCCACGCGAGGCTCCGACAGACGAGCCTGCATAGCGACCGAATCCCAACTCACGCCGAGATAAGTGATCTTCTGCACAGAAGAAAGAACACTCTTCTTGGAGTTGAGCCTCAGCCCCAGCCTCCTCATATGTGCGAGAACAACATCTCAATGCTGAACCGCAAGACGCGCTGACTGAGCTAGTATCAGCCAGTCGTCGATGTAATTGAAAATGCGGATCCCCTGCAAACGCAAGGGGACCAGAGCAGCGTCCACACACTTCGTGAACGTGCGGGGTGAAAGGGCTAAACCGAAAGGAAGCACTCGATATTGGTACGCTTCTCCCCTGAAAGCGAACCTCAGGAACTTCCTGTGCTGCGGAAGGATGGAGATATGGAAATATGCATCTTTGAGATCTATC
>JARQWZ010006920.1:0-44946 GCA_033150135.1 Gobio occitaniae
TAGTAACGCACAGTGACTTAATAACTGAATGACTGATAAATTACTTTAATCTGATTACTGGTTTGGAAATAGTAACGCGTTAGATTACTCGTTACTGGAAAAAGTAGTCAGATTAGAGTAACGCGTTACTGGCATCCATGCTACTCGTTAGCATTCTGCTCTCTTTCAGATAAAGAGATAAAGCAGTGTGGTAAGATTACATTTATTTGCTTTAATTATCGAAAGAAAGAGAGAGAGAGAGAGAGAGAGAGAGAGAGAGAGGAGATGCGCAAGTGTGCCTGAGCAGCATCTCTCTCTAACAATGAAGTTATGAGTTTAAGTCCTTCAAAAACAATGAGAAATCTCATTGAGAAATATTCCTGAGAAATATAATCTAGCGATTCAGTAGTAAAGCTATTTCATTAATAAAACTCGCAGGGCAGCGTTGATACGTTTCTGCATTTCTGAATGTTCATATGTGTGCGCAGCACTATTTCTGATCTCCGAGTGATGTGTGTGTGCGCGCTTCAATGAAGGCAGAGAATTAAAGGTGCTATAGTGATCTGGGAAATGCTAACTTTAGCCGGCTAACATTGAAAGCATTCAATCCCCCCTCCCTGCAAATCGCTGTCCAAAACCACACCTCTTTCAAAAGACAGACCAGTGCACAGACCAGAAGTGAGACGACCAGAGACAACGTTATTGGATTATATCATGTGTCATTCACCAATGAGAAAACTTTACAGTACAGTTAGTAACAGTACTACAATAACAAACGTAAACAACTGATGACGTATGATGTCTGCTTGAACAGGCTGCGCAGTGGAATGCAAACACACATTGACTAACAGGGAACACGTTATCAATTCATTCGGAGCGAATGCAATGATTGAATGAACATTTTATGGACCACAGACGATATATATATTTATAAAAAATACATTTAGACCACATAGCCTAACAGTGATTGCTATCAGGGTATGAGACGACTTTCAACCAGCATAACAAAATAATCAATAATATGTTATTGCGGTTATGAGAAGGTCCAGAAACAGCTGTTGCTGCTAAACTTTAGGAGTGATTGGGAAAGTGTTCATTAACAGGCAGAAAAAAAAAAGCAGCAGCAGTTCTCCAAAAACAGCCTCCACAACCAAGCCATCAGATCACTAACGAGGTGTCGATACAGATACGGTACAGAGGGAGCAGGATTCATGGGCGTGGGTGGAGGTGTGTACGATACACACACACAGACTCTGCCCATACGCTTACACTGTATGTGTTACTCCAATCAACCACTCTTCAATAAGCACTCTCATGTGCACAGTATCGAAAATGTAGAGCGTGAGAGAGGGGATAGAGAAAGAGAATGAGAGATGCCATAAGAGATGGGAGAGATAGAGAGGGATGAGTATGGTGGTCTCTCGGAAAAAGACTCATCTGGACCTGTGAGGACACTATTGTACATGCAAATTCAGTGTTAATTACAGGAAAACAAAATTACTGACAAAAATGTTGGTTAATGAAGGGTTTTTTTGTCAATGGCAACAAAGACGAAAAATGTTTACTTTTAAAAGTAAACGATAAAATTAAAACTGATGACGAAAATCTAAAAGAACAAAAATAATAATAATAATAAAAATGCACTAAAATTCTAGAAAATCAATTAGTTTCAAATAATACAATCATACTGTAGTCTTGAGCTTTGTAATCGGAATACATTCTTTTATAAATAAAATGTTTTGCAAACTTTTACATTTGAGACATTTTAGTCAAATAAAATTAATTTAAATGAATTACTATTAAATTGTTCTAAAATGAACGAATATGACATGTTGAGGTAGTGACTTGATTTTAAAGCACATTTTTTACAAAAATATAAATTAGCATTTTACGAACAGGGACAAACTGGGCCATGCTAACCAGTCAAACCCTGACCCCCTTGGTTTGGGAGCAAGGCTGTAGGGTGAACGTGATTTGACGTATCAACATCTTTATCCTGGAACAACATTCCAACCAACCAATCAGATATGAGGCACAAGTTTACAGTTTATGTCAAATTTAGGCTTAAAACCAGGGTTAGCTGCTTCTACATTAGTGTTATTCACCTAATTTCCCTTTGGCTCTAGGGGTAAGGTATGGGTAGGGTTAGGTTTAGGGGTAAAATATGTTAATCCAGGAATGTCTTACTTGGCAAAATCAGGGTGACCATAATAAGTGTGAAGGAGCATCTAAGTTCAATGGCAGATTCCCCACCAGCCACCTTGCTCCTATGCCGCAATGCCTTGGCTCTGATCTGTTGTTGTTGTGCCTTTGCTCTTGTTGCATGCTTACGCTCAATTGCTTTTTATCAAATTTCATAGCAGGTCCACTAGATTGATTCCTCTCAGGTTTCCAAGCCAAATTATTTTTCTTTCGCTCTTCTTTTGTGGTTCAGAGAAGGCAAGATCCCTCCAGGTGCTTGGATTGTAAAGTATTATTGATATACTGAATGGCATTGAGTCTCCTAAGTGAGTGAATCTAAGAGTAGAATTCCTCTGGCTGAAAGGTGATGCTCAAACCGACCTTGTCTTTGAGGTTCAGGTTTGTATTATTCCTTACAAATCTAAAAGGGGAGTTTGCTGTTGCAATATAAAATTACTAAATACATTCCTACCAGTATCCAAACAAGCTTTTGCACAAAAATGCATGCACATACACAAATAAAGATGGAGATTGGCAGGATGTGTATCTTTTGATTTACTCTGAAAACATCCATGTGCCATTCACTGACCAAGGTCAAGGCCTCACGATAGAAGAATGCTACACATCAAATCAAATATATTGCTTTTAGCATTGCTTTCTTAGATCACAACCAAATTGTTATGCTAAAGCGGAGCATAAAGGGACACCAAAAGATGGCAACATTCGTCCACCTCATTCCCCCCTTTTTTTGAAGTTTTTCAGTATTTCACTTTGATGGCGACACAAAGTTAGCCTTAAAAAAGGAGGGGGGTGGGTGGAGGTGATTGCACAAGCGGGGTGGTGTAGGGTCTGAATCAAGTCAAATACACAAGGCTTCTCGGTTCAACAAACGAAAAAAAGAATCAATCTATTCGGCCCAATAGGTCTCAAACTGCAATTATAAAAAGCGGTAGCAGCTAACAATGTCCACCTTAGCGTGCACAAACTGCACAAAAGAAGAAAATAAGGAGAGTACTGGAGAAGACAACATGTATTGTGAAGCCACAATGTTGGAGCACAAAATAGAGTCCCAGTTGTTGGTCAATAGACGCTAAATGTGGTTGCTGTTAATCTCATAACTGGGACAAAGGCTAGAGGTATGATAGCTTTTGGGCAGTTAATATGCTGTCATTATTAAGAAAAACCCCCTGCTATTTTTCACAATTCTTTGGCAAATACCTGGCCTTCACCGAATAAAAATGCTTCTGAATCAACGGCTTTGTAGTACATTCAGGCAAATAATGGAACTTCATGAAGAGAGTTTATAAAATATCTGACATAATGTGGATGTATGTGTAGTGTGTGTGTGTGTGTGTGTGTGTGTGTGTATGTGTGATTGCACCACACATACTGTACATGTCTGTGTTTGCTTCCTGTGCTTGGAAAAAACACAGCTGCAATAAACACACTCTCAGTTACCTTTGCAAATAGAGGTCAAACCTCTTTCTCAAGAGCTGGGGAAGATAAAGTGTACCTGGGAGATACTCCCAATGACAGCTGTGTTATTTGTGTAGCCACTGAGCAAAAACAGACCTCCTAACTACAACAGAGAGGAAAAGAAGAGGAAACCGCTTTTCATCCACTGCTCTTTCAAAGAAAACACGCGGCCAAACTCATACAAGCCACCTTTCTCATTCTCAGCTCGTGCACTATAGGATTATTTATTGATTATTTACCTTTATATGTAATCAATATTATTACTTTTCATTAAAAATGAATTCTGTCATCATTTACTCACCCTCAAGTTGTTCCAAGCCTGTATACATTTCTTTATTCTGCTGAACACAAAAAATATTTGGTGTTCAAAAAAGAATGTTGGTAACCAGGCAGTTGATGAAACCCATTGCCTTCCATAGTATTTTCTTTCCTACTATAGAAGTAAATGGTTATCCATATTCTGCAAAATATATTATTTTTGTTCAGCAGAACAGAGAAATTTATATGGGTTTGGAACAACTTGAGGGTGAGTAAATGATGACAGAATTTTCATTTTTGGGTGAACTATCCCTGTAAAAAAGAACAAGAATTTTGTTGTACGGCTCAATTGTGTCTACATTGGAATAGATTCTAAAGAAGTAATGCATCTCTGGATCAGACTGAATAAAACTGCCTCAATAGAATGAGTTATTATTTATAGACTGATTTAAACATCTGATTTGTATGAATATTAAAAGATTACTATAAGATTTGAATTAGAATTTTTTGTTGATTTGAATTTATATTGTGGACTATTTTATGGATTTATGTTTTGACAAATTTTTTTTTTCTTTTGAAATTTTCAAAAATGTGAGGTGAAATTACCAGTAAATATTCATATTAAAGGGTTAGTTCAACCAAAAATGAAAATTCTGTTATTAATTACTTACCCTCATGTCGTTCGACACCCGTAAGAACCCGTTCATCTTCGGAACACAAATGAAGATATTTTAGTTGAAATCCGATGGCTCAGAAAGGCCTCCATTGGCACAATACACTGTACACTCTCAAGACCCATAAAAGGTATTAAAGACATCCTTACAAAGTCCATCTCACTACAGTGGTTCTACAATAACTTTATAAAGCGACGAGAATAGTTTTTGTGCGCAAAAAAAACCTAAATAATAACTTCTATAGTGATGACCGATTTCAAAACAATTCATCATGAAGCTTCGAAGCGTTATGAATCAGTGAGTCGATTCAGCGGTTTGGTGGTTTGACACGCGATCCGAATCATGATTTGACTAGCTGATTCAGAACGCTTCGAAGCTTCATGATGCATTGTTTTGAAATCGGTCATCACTATATAAGTCGTTATTTCGGGTTTTTTTGCGCACAAAAACTATTCTCGTCGCTTTATAAAATGATTGTAGAACCACTGTAGTGAGATGGACTTTGTAACGACATCTTTAGTACCTTTTATGGGTCTTGAGAGTGTAAAGTGCATAGTGCCAATGGAGGCCTTTCAGAGCCATCAGATTTCAACTAAAACATCTTCATTTGTGTTCTGAAGATGAACAGAGGTCTTACTGGTGTCGAACGAGATGAGGGTAAGTAATTAATGACAGAATTTTCATTTTTGGATGAACTAACCCTTTAAGAAATTACCATCTAAGTTTTCATATTTTACAACTCAAATTTCTAAAATTCAAATTTTTTGAAATTTACAACAACTAGAACAAAGGTCAAGCTTCCATGTTACGGTAGTCGAACTGAGCATTTTGCTCAATAAAATAGTTCTATAATTTTCTATAGCTCCATCTAACCTGACTGTAATTGGTTCTAATGATCAACTGCTGCTGCTGCAAAAAAAAACATGTTGTAAATAGAATATCTTTATGCAGCGGTGCATATTGACCTAGATGGAATTATGAAAACAACACTTCTTACAAGTGAATCTAAGCTGCTGCAATTATTATCTTGATAGTGTTCTAGATTAATTGTGCAGCTCTAAGGCTTGCTTTGCACACATCCTGATTCAATTTTTTGTATTTCTTATTTAGAGCACCGTCCCTCAGGGGTGGAAATACCTCAGTGTGAGCTTTGATGAGACCCTAGCAAATGTGAAACTCTAGTCGAGTGCTTTGTCTCCACAGCCGCCCAGAGGAGGAGAGGAGAGGCCAGTTTAATTTTCTGCGCTTCATTAGTTAGCTAGACCTCTGGAAGCCCCCCCATTGGGCCGGCCTGCCACCACACACCACACACACACACACACACACACACCCCTCCACCTGTCTCTAAGGGTGTTCAGCACCGCGCTGATTAGCCCCGTCGACAAATGCATGCACTCACACACGTGCACACGTACAGTTCAGGTGTGGCTCGAGGCAGCACGCATGCTTCAGCTCAATTGCTTTTTATCAGATTTCATCAGGGAGCCATTACCTCTGTCTCTTTACCTTTTAGGCTTCGGTTACCCTGCTATCTTTCTCCTCTTTTTTGTGCCGCTGGGCAGACGCATGCATGTTTAACCATATACATTTTGAGTGTGAGAAGGTTAACTGTATAATGTTAACCTCCTGTGGCTAGCTCCAATTTGGCCGAATAGAAAATTCTGGAGCCTTTAACACTATCAAAGATGTTCGTATTCCTTTTTTTTTTAGCACTTGGCTGCCTCGATCAGAGACGACCTAATTCTTTCACACATAGAAAGTGTTTTAACTGATCTTAATGCATGTAAAAATGTACTTTTTATTAATAAATTAGAATCAAAATGAGTTGTGTGGCTTTTAGACTGTCTTAACATAGACTCATTCTCATGTCATTCCAATCCTGTATGAAAATAGTACACAATGATGAATTTTAATTTTTCGTATTTGTATCGTTTACTTTGTTGCATTTAGTGTATGTTTGCATGTTGTTTGTGTAAGCTTGCCAGAAAATTCTCATTTAGCCTGTTTATGATGAGACAGACTTGTGTAACTTTTTCCCATCTTTTTTTTCCGGGGCACTACAAAAACATCAATTTTAAACCTAATAAGCATTGTTTGCTATTCATTATGTTGCATACCACTAAAAGAGACAACTGTTGAGAGAAAAATATAAAGTTATCAAATGAGTCCATGTTATTCCAAACAAAAATTCACTGTGATTATGATTTCCAAACTTATAGGAACTACAGAGGATGAACACTAAGTCACCTATGCTAGTGTACTTTTAAACATTAAAATAAATGAACATATGAATGAACGGACCAATTTAGCAGATAATTAACATTTAGTCTTGCAAACCAAACCGAAAATATTGATGAATCATGTTGCACTTCACAGATTTTTGTCCAATCAAATGCTCTCTAAAATGAGAATTCCCTTCCCCCTAATAACACCTGCAATTGACTAGAAAGACGCAATTCAAATTCATGGCTGTGATTTAACAATTATATTGGCTATATACAACTCTGGAAAAAATTAAGAGACCACTTAATGTTGAGAAATCAATGTTAAGTGGTCTCTTAATTTTTCCAGAGCTGTATATGCTCCACCCAAACTTCCTGTAAAAATATGAGTGATGCCAATACTTTTTTGGTTCCGTTTATATAGTAGACGTTCCTTTGAAATATGCATCTAAGAAATGTATCAGGAACCTGTCAGCCTGATCCCAAATAATTCCCACTAATTCACCCATAGAGAAATCAGAAGTACAGTAGGCTACTATTTCAGTTCTGAAGAACTTGGGATCAGTCCCAAAGAATTACATAAGATTCCCTCAACTGTCTAATAAGGGCCTGGGACTGTGGCCGGTGTGTATTTAGGCTGGTACAGAGCTGGATGATGGCCGAGTACAGTGTCAGCCATGGGTGCCATTTCTGTAATGGGGTTTTCATTTATTGCCTTGAGGATAATCCACTTTAGACAGGAAACACTACCTACAGCCATTAAGTCTAATCCCATGGACTCAGTGTAATTGTCTGGTTTCTGAACACACTGCAAGTTGTGATGATTGCACTGTGGAGGCTGCAGGAAGTATATATGAGAAAGCATGACTGTGATGATGATAATTATGATGATGAAATCTTCATGACACCAGGATGACTTAAGCAAGGACACTCCCATGTGATAGGAAGTGAACAGTAAAAATGCAAGCAAATTAGATTAGATTTTATTTACTTTAACTTTGATTTACCTTAACTTAAAGTACAAACTTTGTTTAATACTTTTTTATATTTAACAAATATTATTTATTAAATTAGCATGTTTAAAGGTGCTAATTAATTGCTAATTCATTTTGAAATGTTTTTATTTTAATGATTAATTGTAATAAAATTTAATTCCATTAGTAATGAGTAAATCTGTATATTGCATTGCCATTTATAAATGCGACTATGCAATCTTTAAATACATTAATGGACAAACTAAACAAAAACATATACACCGATCAGGCATAACATTATGACCGAGGCATGGACTCCACTAGACCCCTGAAGGTGTACTGTGGTATCTGGCACCAAGATGTTAGCAGCAGATCCTTTAAGTCCTGTACGTTGCAAGGTGGGGCCTCCATAGATTGGACTTGTTTGTTCAGCACATCCCATAGATGCTCCATTGGATTGAGATCTGGGGAATTTGGAGGCGAAGTCAACAACTCAAACTCGTTGTGCTCCTCAAACCATTCCTGAACCATTTTTGCTTTGTGGCAGGGCGCATTATCCTGCTGAAAGAGGTCACAGCCACCAGGGAATACCGTTTCCATGAAAGGCTGTACATGGTCTGCAACAATGCTTAGGTAGGTGGTACGTGTCAAAGTAACATCCACATGGATGGCAGGACCCAAGGTTTCCCAGCAGAACATTCTCGCTCAAATCCTTACACTTGCCCATTTGTCCTGCTTCTAACACATCAACTTTGAGGACAAAATGTTCACTTGCTGCCTAATATATCCCACCCACTAACAGCTGCCGTGATGAAGAGATCATGCCGTGATAGTAGGAGGTCATAATGTTATGCCTGATCGGTATATATATATATATATATATATATATATATATATATATATATATATATATATATATATATATATATATATATATATATATATATATATATATATACAGGGAGTGCAGAATTATTAGGCACGTTGATTTTCTGATCATATTTTTTTTCCAGGCACATTTGACCAATTCCAAACCACAGTAATCCTAATAACTACTATTGATTTAGTATTTAATAATGTATAAGTGATATATAATTGTTCATGAAGGCTGGAAATGAAAATCACCTTATATTCAGGTGTGCAGAATTATTAGGCATGTTTTCTTTTACAGATAAATTGAGCCAAAAAAGAGATTTAACTCAGACTGAAAAGTCAAAAAGTATTAAATGCACATGAGAAGGATGCAATACTAATGCAATACTAGACATTGCAGTTAAGGCATGACCATTGGACAGTGAAATGCTCGTTGGGTCAGCAGGGTCAGACAAAAACAGGTGGTGAAGAAAAGACACCTGTTAACTGCAAAATAATTAAGAATTAAGGTGAAGAATTAAGGGTGGAACCATCAGGAACCCTTTAGTCTCCAGCGCCACCATTTTCCAAAGCTGCAACCTACCTGGAGTCTCCAGAAGTGCAAGGTGTCAGGATCTCAGAGACTTCAGTTAGGTAAAGAATCCTAAAAAATGACCCCCACTAGATAAGAATCACAAGCTGAAGTGTTGTAAAATACATGAAGAAGGTTTTTTTATAGGCTTTATGGACAGATAGGTTGAGAGTGACTCTTGAAGGACCAGCACCACATCCTCTAGTACCACTGTTTGAAGAATTCATCTTCCAGAATCTGGCAGTACGTTTTGGGAGTTAATTTTAGTCCATCCTGAAGTCCGTTTTGCAGAGATGGACTAAAAATGAACCCCCAAAACGTACTGCCAGATTCTGGAAGATGAATTCTTCAAACAGTGGTACTAGAGGATGTGGTGCTGGTCCTTCAAGAGTCACTCTCAACCTATCTGTCCATAAAGCCTATAAAAAAACCTTCTTCATGTATTTTACAACACTTCAGCTTGTGATTCTTATCTAGTGGGGGTCATTTTTTAGGATTCTTTACCTAACTGAAGTCTCTGAGATCCTGACACCTTGCACTTCTGGAGACTCCAGGTAGGTTGCAGCTTTGAAAAATGGTGGCGCTGGAGACTAAAGGGTTCCTGATGGTTCCACCCTTAATTCTTCACCTTAATTCTTAATTCGTTTGCAGTTAACAGGTGTCTTTTCTTCACCACCTGTTTTTGTCTGATCCTGCTGACCCAACGAGCATTTCACTGTCCAATGGTCATGCCTTAACTGCAATGTCTAGTATTGCATTAGTATTGCATCCTTCTCATGTGCATTTAATACTTTTTGACTTTTCAGTCTGAGTTAAATCTCTTTTTTGGCTCAATTTATCTGTAAAAGAAAACATGCCTAATAAATCTGCACACCTGAATATAAGGTGATTTTCATTTCCAGCCTTCATGAACAATTATATATCACTTATACATTATTAAATACTAAATCAATAGTAGTTATTAGGATTACTGTGGTTTGGAATTGGTCAAATGTGCCTGGAAAAAAAATATGATCAGAAAATCAACGTGCCTAATAATTCTGCACTCCCTGTATATATATATATATATATATATATATATATATATATATATATATATATATATATATATATATATATATATATATATATATATATATATATATATATATATATATATATATGCAGTGCACACAAAGTATATACACATAACTTTCTATATGTATGTATATATTTATTGTGCGCATATACTGTATGTAAATATGAAATTGCCATAATGGAACAGAGTTTTCTCGAAAAAACAATTCTGTCAGATATTTTTACACATCATTTTTAGAAGAATCATCAGGTTAAAGTAGATGACTGATCTTTCAAAGTGGGCCAGATTTGTCTCTCCAAGCCTAGTTTTTTTCTGCACAAACTTACATTTCGGTAGAGATAATGCAGCCACATACCACTCGAATGTGTAATGTGGTCACATAATTCCTCATGCAATTTCATGTGCCATTATATCCTTCATACCTGCCAACTTTCTTCTTCTTTTTTTTTTCTACAGCCACTATTTTTCACCCCCTTCACACACAAAGATTGCACAGTGCATCCACAAAGCATGCATTTATCTCAACTGAATGCAGGGGCATGGGAAGGCTCACAGCAATTAACACACACTCACACACACATACGGGCCATCTTGACCTCTTTCCCACTACTGCAAAAACACACTAATAATCTCACACAAACCCGTGCATTCACTCTCACAAAGAATCTCTCACTAAGACAATGCACATCTCACACACACTGACATGCTCACTCTGTGGCAGAGACAGAGGTGTTTATGAGTGGACTGTTTGGGGCGGAAGTAGCGCTGTTCTCTGACCCAGACTCCAGGCCTTAGGGGAAGGTCAGATCCTCTTGACCCCTGCGTTCCATAGGCCTCGCCTGCAGCAGCATAAAGCACTCTCGCTATGTCTTCCAGACAAACACACACATACAAACACTAAGTCTCACAGTCCTAGATGCCCACCATCAATAAATGGCCACACAGAAGTTCTGATTATTAATGTGACCACAAAATTGAGATTGAGATGAACTGAAAATAAAATGATCTTTAGCAGATGATCTTTTATTATACAATTATTTTTATTTTAATATGTTCCTTGAGGTTCAAATATAATGTTAATATATATTTTTTTTTGAACGAAAAAAACTAATACAATATATGCAGGGAAAAAAACAATTCTTTTTCTATCTACATTCTGACCCTCTGTCTGAAATGTTCAGTTTTTAAGGGACGGCTTCTTTAATGGTGCGTTCACACCAGATGCGAATGAAGCGTTTCGCGCGAGTTACTTACAAGTTAAGTCAATGCAAAGACGCGAATAGACATTCTGCGCTGCGATTCGCGCAAATGAGGTGGCACGAATGACATGGCGTGAATTGAGTGTTTGACGCGCCGCGTTAAAGGGTTAGTTCACCCAAAAATGAAAATTCTGTCATTAATTACTTACCCTCATGTCGTTCGACACCCGTAAGACCTCCGTTCATCTTCGGAACAGAAATGAAGATATTTTAGTTGAAATCTGATGGCTCTGAAAGGCCTCCATTGGCACAATGGCACGGTTCACTCTCAAGACCCTTAAAAGGTACTAAAGACGTCGTTACAAAGTCCATCTCACCACAGTGGTTCTACAATAACTTTATAAATCGGCGAGAATAGTTTTTGTGCGCAAAAAAACCCTAAATAACGACTTACATAGTGATGACGATTTCAAAACAAGGCTTCATGAAGCTTCGAAGCGTTATGAATCAGCGAGTCGATTCAGCGGTTTGATTTCAGCAGTTTGGCGGTTTGACACGCGATCCGAATCATGATTCGGCTCATTGATTCATAACGCTTCGAAGCTTCATGATGCCTTGTTTTGAAATCGTCATCACTATGTAAGTCGTTATTTTGGGTTTTTTTGCGCACAAAAACTATTCTCGCTGATTTATAAAGTTATTTTAGAGCCACTGTAGTGAGATGGACTTTGTAAGGACGTCTTTAGTACCTTTTAAGGGTCTTGAGAGTGAACCGTGCATTGTGCCAATGGAGGCCTTTCAGAGCCATCAGATTTCAACTAAAATATCTTCATTTCTGTTCCGAAGATGAACGGAGGTCTTACGGGTGTGGAACGACATGAGGGTAAGTAATTAATGACAGAATTTTCATTTTTGGGTGAACTAACCCTTTAACCCCTAGGAGTCTAAGCTCTTTTGGGGCCCTTTAGAAGTTTTGACATGCTCTGACATTTGTGCTTTTTACAGTTGCTTATAAACATAGTAATGGCAAAAGTGTAATCACACTGTATTCAGCACAAACTGGGCTACCATAATATGTGAGCAACATGTATGTACATGCTTGTATTTTTGAGAGAATAATGTTTATGTTTTTTGAAAAAAAAAAAAAAAAAAAATTAAGGCCTCAAAACACAATAGATATGTGTCCACAAGACTTTTGACTAATGGGTGTATTTGTCTATAGTTTTTGCTTCAAACTGATGTGAGAATCATTGAGCCTACACATTCACATAAAACAATTCACTGATTTAAAATTTGTAAGACACTTTTTCTTTACAAAGCCACTATGCAAGGAGGCGCGAAAGATCATGAATAATAATGGCTTTCACACCTGAGAGACATAAGCCCTGCATAATGAGCTGCATAATGAATGAGCTTCAGGTATGTGACAGAGAGGGAGCAACGGAAATATATATGTTTGTAGTTTATTTAGTCAACAAAGGCCCATTATATTTTAACCAATCAGGAGCTTTCTCTAGTAGTGACAACAATGAGGACAAAATCATATGTGGATACCTGGAGCTGTACGATACATCTTCATACTTTATAGAAACAGGAATAAAAAGGATTTTGCTAGGAAGAAAGTGAGTGAGGAGGTCGGACAAAAGTTGTAAAAAACGCTTTTTTCAGGGTGATTTGGACACTTTGCCATTGAGATGACTTGGGAAAAGTGTCCCAATCACCCTGAATTCACCCTATTGAGACTACAAGCTAGTTAAAGCCGGCAAATTGAGCTTATTCTCCGTATTTTAAAACAATCCATGTCAGCCATTTCGCAACGAGACGAGCCGGCTGGCAGAGGCCCTTCCCATGACGCGAATTAGCGTCTGTTGTTAATGTCACACGCGAATTAAGCTAATTTCACGCGTGAATGACACGAGTAAACTCAAAATGTTCAAGCGTCCAACTATGCAAAAAAATGGCTTGTAGAGAATCAAACCTGTCGGCACTAATTCCTTCTGTGTATTTATATATTATATAACTATTTTACATTCATTGTATTTGCTAACCATAATGTGTAGTATGCAATTTTATTTTGTGATTTTATAATTGTGATTATTTTTAAGGTTGCCATTTTTTACATCTGGCTGGAGGACTGCCGATGAAAATTGGCACTTTTGAGCTAACTCGGGTACATTTACATTATTGTAATGTTGATCAATGTACATTGTCCTCTTTTAAATAAATAAAGAAATGAAATGAAACGCGCGAAACGCATGATTTATTCGCGTCTGTTGTGAACGTACCATAAGGCTTTTCAGTACGGCCACTGTTATGATTGATTAAAGGGTCCTATTATGCCCCTTTTTAAAAGATGTAAAATAAATCTCTGATGTGTGCATGTGAAGTTTTAGCTCAAAATACTCCACAGATAATTTATTATAACGTGTTAAAATTGTCACTTTTTGAGGGTGACCAAAAACTCCGTTTTATGTCCCTTTAAATGCAAATGAGCTGCTACTCCCAGCCCCTTTTCTAGAAGAGGGAGTAGCTTCAAGAGCTCATGTTAGCAGCTCTGATTACCTCACACAGACACACACCGAAAAAGTCCAAAACTGTTCAGTCTTTTATGTTCACCGGAGTCAGACAATGATGGAGAGACTCACAAAGAAGTGACAACATGTAGAATGCAACAGGACGTTTCTGAATGGTTAGTTGATGAATGTATATAGCTGATGTGGAGTTAACTATCTTCAAGTCATTGATTAGCATATTCTGTCATGATAATCTATAAATCGCTCATGTGGGAACTGTTGTAAGATGCTGCATGAAGATAGAACAGGTATAGTTTAGTTTAATTACGGTTATAACTTATGTTGTCATCTTGCTTTTATGACATGTTATTGCATTTGTGTTATTTACTGTATTGAAATAAATATGAAAAGACAGATGCAACAGCTTGAGCAGACTCCCAAATGTACTAACTACAACAACTCTTCCTCTTCTCTAAAGCAGCCCAACATGGCCTCAATCCCTTTGTTGTGTGTTCCCGGGGGCAGGGTTTATGTCAATTTTAGGGTTTGTGATGTCACCAACCTGGGAAGAAGCTCATTGTAGTCCCTACCAGCCGTTTGTTGTAGTCCTTAAAAAGCAATTTCTGTAAAAGAAAATATCTCACTTTACATTGAACTCTGAGCAAACTTTGCAGATGTTGTTTATGCTCAAAGAGCAACATTACACACTAACTAAAGTTAAAAAAGTGAAATCATAATCAAGGACCCCTTTAACATCATTGCCAAGGAAACAGTATCAACAGGCACTCGCTAGTGTTTTTATATGGATAATGTGAAAACATTATAGACAAAGCATTATGAACTCATTTACTTACAGTTTGTGATTGCAGCTGCTGTTAGATCCAATACAGCTAGTGCTTCATCTTTCAACAAAAGTTTCTTTGCTAACTCTCCATTAGACTGTGCCTGACTAAACAAAATGCTCAGAACAAACAAACGATCCTCCAACGAATTCAAGGACGCCATTAAAAAAAACATCCACTTGTTTATGGGATTCTTCTGAAGTCTGTACAGAGATGCAAAGGAGCTGTTTAAACTGGATGAGTCAAAGCGAACATTCTTTCACTCTTCCATTTGTCCTGTTGTCGACAGACTCAAGTGTGTGGAGCATGTCAGAAAAAGAATGCGCATCTGTATACTACATCCAGTGTAGACAGCGTCAGTGATTATAATGGGTTCTATTTAAGGTATATCTTTATGCTAGTGTACTCCCAAATGTTGACAAAAATCACGTTAAGCAGATTTAAAATAAACACATTTTCTGTTATGTGAAAACTATATGGATGCCACATTGATGTCCAATCAAATTCTTTCTAGCATGAGAAAGTCCCTCCTTAATAATGCTGCGTTCACCACATGTCAAAATTACATAACTACAACACGTGACGTTCTACCTGGAGCTGTTTGTGTCCTCGGAATTATGCGTTTCTATGGCAACACTTTTAAGGACAAAATTAATCTGCAGTGGTCAGGTGGTAGAGCGGTCAAGTGGTACAAGTTGGAGCTCTCAGAGAATTCAGAGTTTACAAGTTCTACGGGGACGTGAATGCTTTTTACAAGTTGAAATTTCATATGGTAATCCTGACATGGTGTCAATGCACCTTGACCCCCTCCTTTTTTAATAATAATAATAATAATAATAACAATAATAAAAAAGTTTTAAAGTTACATCTCAATGCGTTTCACATAAACATTATGGACAGTATAGAATACAATGAAACAATATAAAATACATTAAAAATAAACATTAAAAAAACATACATAACATTTAAACAAGTTGAGTCACTTATATGCTAGCCTAAAAAAGTGGGTTTAAAGTAGAGATTTAAAAACACAAAAAGAGCCTGTCTAATCTAATTAGGAAGAGCATTCCATAGTTTTGGAGCATGGGAAGAGAAAGCCCGGTCACCCATAGAACGTAAACGTGTATGAGGCACAACTAAAAAAACAGAATCAGATGAACGAAGACAACGTTCCGGGGTGTATGTAGTTACAAGGTCGGACAGATCTTGTGGCGCCAGACTGTGCAAGGCCTTATAGGTGAGCATGAGAATTTTAAAATCGATACGAAACCTGACAGGAAGCCAGTGCAAGGACTCCAAGATAGGAGTGATGTGCTCAATTGTCCTGGACCTTGTCAGGATGCGGGCTGCTGAGTTTTGTACGTACTGTAGTTTGTTTAACGTAAATTTCGACACTCCCGCAAGTAGCGCACTAAAATAATCAATGCGAGAGAAAACAAACGAATTGATCAGTTTTTCAGCTACTGAAAATTATAGCATGGGGCGCAATCGTGCAATATTTCTCAGATGAAAAAATGAAATTTTGACCATATTACTCACAATGCAAATTATTATTGTTTATGGCTGACATGACTAAAAGTAGCCAACTGGCTTTAAAAAAAATGGACAATCTTTCAACATGTATTGCTATATTCCTGTTTTGATAAGAAATAAAAAAGGTGTATTATACATTTTTTTAAGAAATCAGTCAGGAATGCAAACCATCCAAAACATCACAGTAACCACATAGCAAAACATGCAAAACAGCAGCCTCAAAACAACATGCTAACATGTAGGACCCTGTAGCAATCTCATAACATGCTAACATTCAGAACACCTTAGAAACCTCATAACAACATGCTAACATTCAGAACACCTTAGAAACCTCATAACAACATGCTAACATTCTGAACACCTTAGAAACCTAATGCTAACATTCTGAACACTGTAGAAACCTCATAACAACATGCTAACATTCAGAACACCTTAGAAACCTCATAACATGCTAACATTCAGAACACCTTAGAAACCTCATAACAACATGCTAACATTCAGAACACCTTAGAAACCTCATAACAACATGCTAGCATTCAGAACACATTAGAAACCTCATAACAACATGCTGACATTCAGAACACACTAGAAACCTCATAACAACATGCTAACATTAGATTAGATTAGATTAGATTCAACTTTATTGTCATTACACAAGTACAAGTACAAGGCAACGAAATGCAGTTTAGGTCTAACCAGAAGTGCAATAGCAGCAGGATATACAACGTTTGCATAAGTGCAGGACATGGATATGTACTGAGTATATACAAATATATCTATAAATAGAGAGATGGTTATTACTATAAACAGAATTTACAGGTGAATATGTACAGTGAATAATATACAGATGGTTATTACTATAAACAGAATTTACAGGTGGATATGTACTATGAATATAATATACAGATGGCTTTTACTATAAACAGAATTTACAGGTGGATATGTACTATGAATATAATATAATATACAGATGGCTATTACTATAAACAGAATTTTACAGATAGAGGTATACAATGATATGTTAGGCTAAAATGAGGAATATGGCAGTGGATTAAGGTAGTGCAATAAATTATGGACAGAAGCTATCTGAAAAAAAGTGTAAAAGTGCAGTGGAAAGTGATTGCATATTACAGTTAGAAGTACGGTGCAAAATACAAATGTAAACAGTTGGTACTGTAAAAACAGTAAGAACAGTCGGCAGTGCAAATGAGCATAATCCAGTTACGGTATGGTAGTGCAAAATGCATAAGTAAACAGTTGTTACTGTAATAAACAGTCGGTAGTGCAAATAACAAAGTGAAGGTGGATTTGAGGTAGGAGAGTTATCAGTATATGAGGGAAGTGGATCAACGGGGGTTTGAGTTCAGTAAAGAGACAGCTCTGGGGAAAAAACTGTTCTTTAGTCTGCTGGTCCTGGTCCGGTGGATCCTGAAACGCCTGCCGGAGGGCAGGAGAGAAAACAGTCTGTGGGCTGGGTGAGAGGAGTCCTTGAGGATGCTGCGAGCTCGATGCAGGCAGCGTTTCCTCTGGATGTGCTCGATGGCAGGTAGTGGAGTCCCTGTGATGCGCTGGGCAGTTTTCACCACCCGCTGCAGTGCCTTGCGCTCCGCAACAGAGCAGCTCCCATACCACACTGCCACACAGTTGGTCAGGATGCTTTCTATTGCGCAGCGATAGAAGTTCACCAGGATAGCAGAGGAGAGCTGATTCTTCCTCAGTGTCCTCAGGAAGAAGAGGCGCTGGTGAGCCTTCTTGACCAGGCTGGAGGTGTTGGTCGTCCACGACATGTCCGCCGAGATGTGGATCCCCAGGAACTTGAAACTGGAGACACGTTCAACAGCCATTCCATTGATGTGGATGGTGTCGTGTGTGCCTCTTGACTCCTTCCTGAAGTCCACGATGAGCTCCTTCGTTTTGGTGGTGTTGAGGAGCAGGTTATTTTCGGTGCACCATGTGGCCAGGTGCTGGATCTCCTCCCTGTAGGCAGTCTCATCGTTGTTGCTGATGAGACCAATCACCGTAGTGTCGTCCGCAAACTTGACGATAGAATTAGATCCATACACAGGCTTGCAGTCGGCGGTGAAGAGGGAGTAGAGAAACGGGCTTAGCACACAGCCCTGTGGTACACCAGTGTTGAGTGTGATGGATGTGGAGCAGGTGAATCCTGAACGAACATTCTGGGGTCTGTCAGTTAGGAAGTCCAAAATCCAGTTGCACATTGAGGTATTGATGCCCAGGTCTCCAAGTTTGGCTATTAACTTGGTTGGGATGACAGTGTTGAATGCTGAGCTGAAGTCAACAAACAGCATGCGTGCGTAAGTGTTTTTATTGTCCATGTGAGTGAGCACAGAGTGCAGTGCCATGGAAACGGCATCCTCTGTGCTCCTATTGCTGCGGTAGGCAAACTGGTGTGAGTCCAATGTGGATGGTAGAGAGTCTTTTAGGTGTTCCAGGACCAGCCGCTCAAAGCACTTCATGACAATGGGTGTGAGTGCTACAGGGCGGTAGTCATTAGGGCACCTCGGGTTAGAGTGTTTTGGCACTGGCACAATGGACGTGCGTTTAAAGCATGATGGTACAGCTGCTTGGGCAAGAGACAGGTTGAAAATGTCTGTAAAAACCTCAGCGAGCTGCTCCGCACATGCCCTGAGAACACGACCAGGGATTTTGTCTGGTCCAGCAGCCTTGTGTGCGCTGATCCGGCTCAGTGACTTGCAGACATCTGTGGTGGAGAGTGTGATTGGTGGGTCAGCTGAGGGTTTGAGCTTGGTGGCAGTTTCTCTGTTGTCTCTTTCAAAGCGAGCGTAAAAGTGGTTTAGCTCGTTCAGGAAGTTGACATCAGTGGCTGCGGGGGTGGAGTGGGGGGGTTTGTAATCACTGATGGCCTGAATGCCCTGCCACATGCGTCGAGGGTCAGAGTTGGAAAAGTGACCCTCTATCTTTAGCTTGTAGCAGTGCTTGGCTTTTTTGATGCCCCTCTTCAGGTTTGCTCTGGATGTACTGTAGGCTTGAGCATCTCCTGATCTGAAGGCAGTATTGCGTGACTTCAGCAGGAGTCGCACTTCCCTGTTCATCCATGGCTTCTGATTTGGGTATGTGGTGATCTGTTTCTGGGTTGTAACACTGTCAATGGTGGTATTGATATGATCCAATACAGAGGAGGTGTAGAAGTCAATGTCCGTGTGAGCGCCACTGGTGGCTTGAGAAGCAAACACACTCCAGTCTGTGTGTAGAAACCTTTTCTGGAGTGTGGAATCAACCCCCGCAGGGCACACCTTGATGGTTTTCACTGATGGCTTCACACGGTTGATGAGGGGTGAATATTTGGGGATGAGGAACAAAGAAAGGTGATCTGACTGTCCCAGGTGGGGGAGGGGTGTCGCAACGTAAGCACCAGCCATGTTTGTGTAAACATGGTCTAAGGTTTTATTTCCTCTGGTGTGGCAGGAAACATGCTGGTGAAACTTGGGTAGCACTGACTTTAAGTTTGAATGATTAAAGTCACCTGCAACAATAAAAGCAGCTTCCGGGTGATCAGTCTGTTGTTTACTGATGGCTGCATGAAGTTCTTTCATAGCAAGCTTGGCATCAGCATCCGGGGGAATATAGGCTGCAGTTATAATGGTGGAAGTGAACTCCCGCGGTAGATAAAACGGTCTACATTTAACCATGAGAAACTCGAGGTTAGCTGAACAATGACTCCCAACAATAGCAGAGTTTGTGCACCAGGCTTTGTTAATGTAAATGCACAATCCACCACCTCTGGTCTTACCGGAGCCATCTAATGTTCTATCCGCCCGGAGCGTGTGGCATTCCGCTAGCTCAATAGCGGTGTCCGGTATTCCGATGTTTAGCCAGGTTTCTGTGAAGATTAGGACGTTACAGTTCAAAAGTTTCTTGCTGTGTGTGATGCTGAGTCGATTCTCCTCCATTTTGTTCACTAGCGACCGTACATTGGCAAGGAAAATACTGGGTAAAGAGAGCCGATGTGGGGTTAGCCTTAGCTTTAGCCTTAGCTTAGCTCTCAGACCTCCGCATTTTCCCCGCCTTTGTTTACGATCTCGGCGCCGCCTGCGAGCACTTCCGCCCGGCCGGGTAGAGTGCATAGCCTCGGGTGTCCTAGCGATCTCAGGAAGGAGTCGAAGATTGTCCATAAAACTGTCGGAAATTCGCAAACCAATATCCAAAATCTCACCACGGGTGTACGATGTTAAGGCACAACTATTCTGAACGAACAGACCCGAGATGAGCAGGAAAAATACCGCAAAATTGCAGAATCTGGAGAGACCCAGAGCCTCGCGAACTACTCGCGCCGCCATCTTGGATAACATTCAGAACACCTTAGAAACCCCATAACAACATGCTAACATTCTGAACACATTAGAAACCTCATAACAACATGCTAACATTCAAAACATCTTAGAAACCATATAACAACATGCTAACATTCAGAACACATTAGAAACCTCATAACAACATGCCAACATTCAGAACACCTTAGAAACCCCATAACAACATGCTAACATTCAGAACACATTAGAAACCTCATAACAACATGTTAACATTCAGAACACATTAGAAACCTCATAACAACATGCTAACATTCAGAACACATTAGAAACCCCATAACAACATGCTAACATTCAGAACACATTAGAAACCCCATAACAACATGCTAACATTCAGAACACATTAGAAACCTCATAACAACATGCTAACATTCAGAACACATTAGAAACCCCATAACAACATGCTAACATTCAGAACACATTAGAAACTTCATAACAACATGCTAACATTCAGAACACCTTAGAAACCTCATAACAACATGCTAACATTCAGAACACACTAGAAACCTCATAACAACATGCTAACATTCAGAACACATTAGAAACCTCATAACATGCTAACATTCAAAACACCTTAGAAACATCATAACAACATGCTAACATTCAAAACATCTTAGAAACATCATAACAACATGCTAACATTCAGAACACCTTAGAAACATCATAACAACATGCTAACATTCAAAACATCTTAGAAACCTCATAACAACATGCTAAGATTCAGAACACCTTAGAAACCTCATAACAACATGCTAACATTCAGAACACCTTAGAAACCTCATAAAAACATGCAAACATTCAAAACACCTTAGAAACCTCATAACAACATGCCAACATTCAGAACACCTTAGAAACCTCATAACAACACGCTAACATTCAGAACACCTTAGAAACCTCATAACAACATGCTAACATTCAGAACACCTTAGAAACCTCAAAACAACATGCTAACATTCAGAACACCTTAGAAACCCCATAACAACATGTTAACATTCAGAACACAGAAACCTCATAACATGCTAACATTCAAAACATCTTAGAAACCATATAACATGTTAACATTCAGAACACCTTAGAAACCTCATAACAACATGCTAATATGTAGGACCCTGTAGCAATCTCATAACAACATGCTAACATTCAGAACACCTTAGAAACCTCATAACATGCTAACATTCAGAACACCTTAGAAACCTAATAACAACATGCTAACATTCTGAACACTGTAGAAACCTCATAACAACATGCTAACATTCAGAACACATTAGAAACCCCACAACAACATGCTAACATTCAGAACACCTTAGAAACCCCATAACAACATGCTAACATTCAGAACACATTAGAAACCTCATAACAAAATGCCAACATTCAGAACACCTTAGAAACCTCATTACAACCTGCTAGCATTCAGAACACATTAGAAACCTCATAACAACCTGCTAGCATTCAGAACACACTAGAAACCTCATAACAACCTGCTAGCATTCAGAACACAATAGAAACCTCATAACAACATGCTGACATTCAGAACACACTAGAAACCTCATAACAACATGCTAACATTCAGAACACCTTAGAAACCTCATAACAACATGCAAACATTCAAAACATCTTAGAAACCATATAACAACATGCTAACATTCAGAACACATTAGAAACCTCATAACAACATGCCAACATTCAGAACACCTTAGAAACCCCATAACAACATGCTAACATTCAGAACACATTAGAAACCTCATAACAACATGCTAACATTCAGAACACATTAGAAACCCCATAACAACATGCTAACATTCAGAACACATTAGAAACCCCATAACAACATGCTAACATTCAGAACACATTAGACACTTCATAACAACATGCTAACATTCAGAACACCTTAGAAACCTCATAACAACATGCTGACAATCAGAACACACTAGAAACCTCATAACAACATGCTAACATTCAGAACACCTTAGAAACCCCATAACAACATGCTAACATTCAGAACACATTAGAAACCTCATAACATGCTAACATTCAAAACATCTTAGAAACCTCATTACAACATGCTAACATTCAAAACATCTTAGAAACATCATTACAACATGCTAACATTCAGAACACCTTAGAAGCCTCATAAAAACATGCAAACATTCAAAACACCGTAGAAACCTCATAACAACATGCCAACATTCAGAACACCTTAGAAACCTCATAACAACATGCTAACATTCAGAACACCTTAGAAACCCCATAACAACATGCTAACATTCTGAACACATTAGAAACCTCATAACAACATGCTAACATTCAAAACATCTTAGAAACCATATAACAACATGCTAACATTCAGAACACATTAGAAACCTCATAACAACATGCCAACATTCAGAACACCTTAGAAACCCCATAACAACATGCTAACATTCAGAACACATTAGAAACCTCATAACAACATGTTAACATTCAGAACACATTAGAAACCTCATAACAACATGCTAACATTCAGAACACATTAGAAACCCCATAACAACATGCTAACATTCAGAACACATTAGAAACCCCATAACAACATGCTAACATTCAGAACACATTAGAAACCTCATAACAACATGCTAACATTCAGAACACATTAGAAACCCCATAACAACATGCTAACATTCAGAACACATTAGAAACTTCATAACAACATGTTAACATTCAGAACACCTTAGAAACCTCATAACAACATGCTAACATTCAGAACACACTAGAAACCTCATAACAACATGCTAACATTCAGAACACATTAGAAACCTCATAACATGCTAACATTCAAAACATTTTAGAAACCATATAACAACATGCTAACATTCAGAACACCTTAGAAACATCATAACAACATGCCAACATTCAAAACATCTTAGAAACCTCATAACAACATGCTAAGATTCAGAACACCTTAGAAACCTCATAACAACATGCTAACATTCAGAACACCTTAGAAACCTCATAAAAACATGCAAACATTCAAAACACCTTAGAAACCTCATAACATGCCAACATTCAGAACATCTTAGAAACCTCATAACAACACGCTAACATTCAGAACACCTTAGAAACCTCATAACAACATGCTAACATTCAGAACACCTTAGAAACCTCAAAACAACATGCTAACATTCAGAACACCTTAGAAACCCCATAACAACATGTTAACATTCAGAACACAGAAACCTCATAACATGCTAACATTCAAAACATCTTAGAAACCATATAACAACATGTTAACATTCAGAACACCTTAGAAACCTCATAACAACATGCTAATATGTAGGACCCTGTAGCAATCTCATAACAACATGCTAACATTCAGAACAACTTAGAAACCTCATAACATGCTAACATTCAGAACACCTTAGAAACCTAATAACAACATGCTAACATTCTGAACACTGTAGAAACCTCATAACAACATGCTAACATTCAGAACACATTAGAAACCCCACAACAACATGCTAACATTCAGAACACCTTAGAAACCCCATAACAACATGCTAACATTCAGAACACATTAGAAACCTCATAACAACATGCCAACATTCAGAACACCTTAGAAACCTCATTACAACCTGCTAGCATTCAGAACACATTAGAAACCTCATAACAACCTGCTAGCATTCAGAACACACTAGAAACCTCATAACAACCTGCTAGCATTCAGAACATAATAGAAACCTCATAACAACATGCTGACATTCAGAACACACTAGAAACCTCATAACAACATGCTAACATTCAGAACACCTTAGAAACCTCATAACAACCTGCTAACATTCAGAACACATTAGAAACCTCATAACAACATGCCAACATTCAGAACACCTTAGAAACCCCATAACAACATGCTAACATTCAGAACACATTAGAAACCTCATAACAACATGCTAACATTCAGAACACATTAGAAACCCCATAACAACATGCTAACATTCAGAACACATTAGAAACCCCATAACAACATGCTAACATTCAGAACACCTTAGAAACCTCATAACAACCTGCTAACATTCAGAACACATTAGAAACCTCATAACAACATGCCAACATTCAGAACACCTTAGAAACCCCATAACAACATGCTAACATTCAGAACACATTAGACACTTCATAACAACATGCTAACATTCAGAACACCTTAGAAACCTCATAACAACATGCTGACAATCAGAACACACTAGAAACCTCATAACAACATGCTAACATTCAGAACACCTTAGAAACCCCATAACAACATGCTAACATTCAGAACACATTAGAAACCTCATTACAACATGCTAACATTCAAAACATCTTAGAAACATCATTACAACATGCTAACATTCAGAACACCTTAGAAGCCTCATAAAAACATGCAAACATTCAAAACACCGTAGAAACCTCATAACAACATGCCAACATTCAGAACACCTTAGAAACCTCATAACAACATGCTAACATTCAGAACACCTTAGAAACCTCATAACAACGCTAACATTCAGAACACCTTAGAAACCTCATAACAACATGCTAACATTCAGAACACCTTAGAAACCTCATAACAACATGCTAACATTCAGAATACATTAGAAACCTCATAACAACATGCTAACATTCAGAACACCTTAGAAACCTCATAACAACATGCTAACATTCAGAACACATTCGAAACCTCATAACAACATGCTAACATTCAGAACACATTAGAAACCCCATAACAACATGCTAACATTCAGAACACATTAGAAACCCCATAACAACATGCTAACATTCAGAATACATTAGAAACCTCATAACAACATGCCAACATTCAGAACACCTTAGAAACCTCATAACAACATGCTAACATTCAGAACACCTTAGAAACCTCATAACAAAATGCTAACATTCAGAACACCTTAGAAACCTCATAACAACATGCTAACATTCAGAATACATTAGAAACCTCATAACAACATGCTAACATTCAGAACACCTTAGAAACCTCATAACAACATGCTAACATTCAGAACACCTTAGAAACCTCATAACAACATGCTAACATTCAGAATACATTAGAAACCTCATAACAACATGCTAACATTCAGAACACCTTAGAAACCTCATAACAACAAGCCAACATTCAGAACACCTTAGAAACCTTATAACAACATGCTAACATTCAGAACACCTTAGAAACCTCATAACAACATGCTAACATTCTGAACACCTTAGAAACCTCATAACAAAATGCTAACATTCAGAACACCTTAGAAATCTCATAACAACATGCTAACATTCAGAACACATTAGAAACCTCATAACAACATGCTAACATTCAGAACACCTTAGAAACCTCATAACAACATGCTAACATTCAGAACACATTAGAAACCTCATAACAACATGCTAACATTCAGAACACCTTAGAAACCTCATAACAACATGCTAACATTCAGAACACCTTAGAAACCTCATAACAACATGCTAACATTCAGAACACCTTAGAAACCTCATAACAACATGCTAACATTCAGAACACCTTAGAAACCTTATAACAACATGCTAACATTCAGAACACCTTAGAAACCTCATAACAACATGCTAACATTCAGAACACCATAGAAACCTTATAACAACATGCTAACATTCAGAACACATTAGAAACCTCATAACAATATGCTTACATTCAGAACACATTAGAAACCTCATAACAACATGCTAACATTCAGAACACCTTAGAAACCTCATAACATGCTAACATTCAGAACACCTTAGAAACCTCATAACATGTTAACATTCAGAACACCTTAGAAACCTCATAACAACATGTTAACATTCAGAACACCTTAGAAACCTCATAACAATATGCTAACATTCAGAACACATTAAAAAAACTCATAACATGCTAACATTCAGAACACCTTAGAAACCTCATAACAACATGCTAACATTCAGAACACCTTAGAAACCTCATTACAACATGCTAACATTCAGAACAACTTAGAAACCTCATAACAACATGCTAACATTCAGAACACGTTAGAAACCTCATAACAACATGTTAACATTCAGAACACCTTAGAAACCTCATAACAACATGTTAACATTCAGAACACCTTAGAAACATCATAACAATATGCTAACATTCAGAACACATTAAAAAAACTCATAACATGCTAACATTCAGAACACCTTAGAAACCTCATAACAACATGCTAACATTCAGAACACCTTAGAAACCTCATAACATGTTAACATTCAGAACACCTTAGAAACCTCATAACAATATGCTAACATTCAGAACACATTAAAAAACCTCATAACAACATGCTAACATTCAGAACACGTTAGAAACCTCATAACAACATGCTAACATTCAGAACACCTTAGAAACCTCATAACATGTTAACATTCAGAACACCTTAGAAACCTCATAACAACATGTTAACATTCAGAACACCTTAGAAACCTCATAACAATATGCTAACATTCAGAACACATTAAAAAAACTCATAACATGCTAACATTCAGAACACCTTAGAAACCTCATAACAACATGCTAACATTCAGAACACCTTAGAAACCTCATAACAACATGTTAACATTCAGAACACCTTAGAAACCTCATAACATGTTAACATTCAGAACACATTAGAAACCTCATAACATGCTAACATTCAGAACACCTTAGAAACCTCATAACATGTTAACATTCAGAACACCTTAGAAACCTCATAACAATATGCTAACATTCAGAACACATTAAAAAACCTCATAACAACATGCTAACATTCAGAACACCTTAGAAACCTCATAACAACATGTTAACATTCAGAACACCTTAGAAACCTCATAACATGCTAACATTCATAACACCTTAGAAACCTCATAACAACATGCTAACATTCAGAACACATTAGAAACCTCATAACATGCTAACATTCAGAACACCTTAGAAATCTCATAACAACATGCTAACATTCAGAACACCTTAGAAACATCATAACAACATGTTAACATTCAGAACACACTAGAAACCTCATAACAACATGCTAACATTCAGAACACACTAGAAACCTCATAACAACATGCTAACATTCAGAACACATTAGAAACCTCATAACAACATGCTAACATTCAAAACATATTAGAAACCTCATAACATGATGCTGAAAATTCAGCTATGCAAGCACAGGGAAAAAATACATTTTATATAGTTATTTTAAATTGTAATAATATTTCACAATAGGCCTATTACTATTTCTTTTTTAATCAAATTAAAGCAGCCTTGGTGAGAATCTTTACAAAACTCCAAACATTTGAACAGTAGCACCTAGTATATGTGTCAAATGGACATTACAGTCAACAGTCAAGTGGACATTACAAACTTGAGCTCTTAGTAGGCAATCAGAAAAAATTACAACGAATTATTTTCCAACACTAAACTGTTTTAAGCTCATATGCAGCAAACATTTTAGCACAAAGTGTGCTAACTTTATTTTATGCCTGTTTATTATTGGCTGAGCGGCTCAGTTGGGCACTTCGACTGAGAGAAGCCATTTGCTGTGTGTTGAGTGGACATGATGTAGCTGTTAGCTACACGTGCTGATTAAATCAAGTGTAATATATTGCTGGCGTCTGTTTGTGTGTGACTTTGAGAGAGTGTGCGTCACCACCCTTTGAGCAGATGTTACATTTGGCAATACATTAAGAGTATGTGCATTTACTTAGCCAAAAATCACCCCTAGAAACATTCATATCTCCAGCTCCATTGAAATGAGACATCACATTTTATAAACGCTTCCACCAGCAGTCATCCGTGCCCTACAACAGCGTGTACATATACAGTCGTCCTCTCTCTATCTTTGTCTCTCTCTTTTCGCTCTCGTTTACCCCCCAACACACACACACACACACACACACACACGCGCACACACACACACACACACACACACACACAGCCGTTTCCCCCTGACACTCTTCTCTTTCAGACTAAACAATTGTGACTTGGCTGGGAAAGAGCTTTGGATCCAGATGCTACTCCTCTGGCTTTCTCTCTCTCTCTCTCTCTCTCTCTCTCTCTCTCTCTCTCTCTCTCTCTCTCTCGCTGTAGATTGCTTTAATTGGAGTGGCAGGCACAGATACTCTCTCAACAGACGCAATGCACCGGGGAGCTCCCACTCCTGGCAGCAGTCTTCCATTAGCGCTCCAAATAAAAGAAAGTTGAGAGCTGTTTTTCAGGTGTTTATCGCTAACTCAGCTTCAGGCAGCTGCTAACTCCTCTCCCCTCTAGCTTTTGCCTGCACATAGTTTTCTCAAAGTTTCTCAACCTTTAGCACATCTGTTTTCTTCCTGTTCACTTTACTCTGATGTGCAACATAAACTTTTTTTTTTTTAGAGGCATATGGACTCTCTGTGGATTTTTTAAAGTCTATGATTAGCAGGTTTATAGAACAAATATGTATGTATAGATGCAATAAATACAAATAAGGTAATACAAAGTAATACATAGGTAAAATTGCATATAGAAAGAAGCTCAGGAAGAGCAATTCACCACAAATGAATAACATATAAATGGAAGTGTTAAACAATTAGTTTGGGTCTTAGATGCCATAATTGGTCAATAGTCTGCATTGAACAATTATGGCATCTAAGACCCAAACTAATACCACTAAGCTAAAACACAAACCAAAATTTGTATAAAACTTATGAAACTAATATTTTAAAATAACATTGAGTGAAACTGCAAAAACTGATGAAATTAATAAAATAAATAAATATAATAAACAATATAAAAATAACACAATCAAACATGTTCCCCTGAAATGTTGATACATTTAACTATAGAAGCCCAAGAAACAAATATGTTTTTGTATAATTATGACATAAAACTGACTCTGAACGGAATTGAATCAACATTGAACTGACTCAAGTGAATAATGAAAATTCTTCTGCAGATCTGATAATAGATAAATGTAACTAATTTCATAATTGATTACATTTATAGTTACTGAACCAAACTGAATCAACACTGAATTGACTTCGGCTAAATAATGACACTATTGTCTTTTTTAAGAGCTCTTAATCAATGCAAACAGAATTCAGTTCTGCTGTAAAGCAGCTCTTAAAAAAGACAATAGTGTCATTCATAAAAATTAATACACAGGTAACATTGAATATAGAAGAAGCTCAGGAAGACTGCATCCATAGGGTCTGCCATTGTTGTTTTGCAGGCTACACCCTTAAAAATAAAGGTGCCAGGAAGAACCAAAAAGGGGTTTTCACAGTGTGAAATAGTTTCACAGTTCGGTTCCCTGAATTACCATTTTGTGAAAGGTTCTTTAAAGAACCATTTTATACACTCACCTAAAGGATTATTAGGAACACCATACTAATACTGTGTTTGACCCCCTTTCGCCTTCAGAACTGCCTTAATTCTACGTGGCATTGATTCAACAAGGTGCTGAAAGCATTCTTTAGAAATGTTGGCCCATATTGATAGGATAGCATCTTGCACTTGATGGAGATTTGTGGCACGAAGCTCCCGTTCCAACACATCCCAAAGATGCTCTATTGGGTTGAGATCTGGTGACTGTGGGGCCATTTTAGTACAGTAAACTCATTGTCATGTTCAAGAAACCAATTTGAAATGATTCGAGCTTTGTGACATGGTGCATTATCCTCCTGGAAGTAGCCATCAGAGGATGGGTACATGGTGGTCATAAAGGGATGGACATGGTCAGAAACAATGCTCAGGTAGGCTGCGGCATTTAAACGATGCCCATTTGGCACTAAGGGGCCTAAAGTGTGCCAAGAAAACATCCCCCACACCATTACACCACCACCACCAGCCTGCACAGTGGTAACAAGGCATGATGGATCCATGTTCTCATTCTGTTAACGCTAAATTCTGACTCTACCATCTGAATGTCTCAACAGAAATCGAGACTCATCAGACCAGGCAACATTTTTCCAGTCTTCAACTGTCCAATTTTGGTGAGTTTGTGCAAATTGTAGCCTCTTTTTCCTATTTGTAGTGGAGATGAGTGGTACCCAGTGGGGTCTTCTGCTGTTGTAGCCCATCCGCCTCAAGGTTGTGCGTGTTGTGGCTTCACAAATGCTTTGCTGCATACCTCGGTTGTAACGAGTGGTTATTTCAGTCAAAGTTGCTCTTCTATCAGCTTGAATCAGTCGGACCATTCTCCTCTGACCTCTAGCATCAACAAGGCATTTATGCCCATAGAACTGCCGCATACTGGATGTTTTTCCCTTTTCACACCATTCTTTGTAAACCCTAGAAATGGTTGTGCGTGAAAATCCCAGTAACTGAGCAGATTGTGAAATACTCAGACCGGCCCGTCTGGCACCAACAACCATGCCACGCTCAAAATTGCTTAAATCACCTTTCTTTCCCATTCTGACATTCAGTTTGGAGTTCAGGAGATTGTCTTGAACAGGACCACACCCCTAAATGCATTGAAGCAACTGCCATGTGATTGGTTGATTAGATAATGGCATTAATGAGAAATTGAACAGGTTTTCCTAATAATCCTTTAGGTGAGTGTAGTCTAAAGAACCTTTCTGCACTACAAAGAACCTTTTGTGCAATGGAAAGGTTATTTGGATATTAAAGATTCTTCATAGAACCGTACAACCCGCCAAAGAACCATTTAAGAACCTTTCTTTTTAAGAGTGTATGTGACATCAGAGCTAGTAACTGGGAGTACCCTACATCGATCTAGTACAAGTTAATGGGTAGGAAGTAACAGGTTTGACTGCCGTTACAGTGCACTTTCACGGGTAGAAAAACACGGGTTACGGGTTGACTGGAATGCAGCATAAAATACATGTTTGAGCTGTTTTAACTGAAAGCAACTTGCACGGTTCCATTGTTTTGTCTCAAGATGCACTCCAGTAATGTTTTTTCTAAGGCACATTCATAAAATTCATAAAAAGGCCTAATCCTGGCTTATTCTAAGCCCTGTCTATGAAACCGGGCCTTTATGTTGTAATTCTGACCTTTTAGGTCATAAACATGATTTCCCAAAACATTATTTTTTCCCCCTTATGTGGTGAAAATGGGCTTCCATACGTATCATATTTTTCTCTTGGTTGCAGGCAAACGTCTGTCAAGAGGACTTTTGATCACCTGTAGATGCCAAGTCCAACTCTCTAAACACACTTATGAAAACCCTGCCCATCACCTCAACCCCTGCACGACATTCACTAGCCACTGAACTCATCAGGGCTTGAGCCAAGGAGGGTCACGGCACAGTTACAGTCATGCAAAGTCAAGAAAACCCTAACACCAGGCCACCTCTCGCTTCCTCTTACCTCTTCATTCTGTCACCTTGGCTAAAAGGGCCATATGTATGTGTGTTAGTTTGTGGCCAGACCTCAGGCTTTGAGTTTTATACCATGTCCCAAGAGTGTACCACAATGTTACGACTCAATTAACTTTTCTTGCACTGATTTTACCCGGCTTCCCCTCAAATTTGTCCTGAAATAAATCACAAAAAAAGGAAAATTGGAAAAAACTGAACTGGGGCACAAATTTTCTTCCTCTGTAATCCCCTCTTTGCCAAGACTATATTAGACTCTGACATGTAAAAGTCTGTACTCCGGCTACAGTTGGGCTTGAGCCTGACCGATTTGACCTCCTCCATCCAGGACCCTTAACTTCCTCCTCTTTTATCTCATATATTTTCTGAAGAGGGATAAAAAGGGGGGCCGTGGTGTCCAGAGAGAGCGGGGAATGTGGTCCAATCCCTTAGCACTCCAAACTCCCTCCCTTTTCAGCACATTTCTAAACAGCACCTCTCCGACCTAATTCCAAAATAAAAGAAAACATGGAAAGAAAAACAAGAAAGCAGCACAAAAAGGCGGAAATGTTATTTAAAAGGTACCAGACCACATCATTTTCCACTGATATTATATACTCCCGGGCCTTATCCAAAATATATACGGGCCAGAGGCCAAGAATGTAAAAATAAAATACATAGACTCAACATCTGGACAGGGCCTGAACAAAACTACTATTTAATCACCACTGAATAACGTATTCTTCTATTTACGCTCTTTATTTCTCTTTTTGGTACTCGCTTATCCTCACGGGGGTCTGCTACTTCTGATCCAGGCTCTGTTTTAAGACACGTTTCCTGCGTAGCTGACAAAATGCTCATTTTTATTATAATTATCCATTGTTCGATGCACATTGAAGACTCTGTGTTTTCACAGCTCCGTTTCACCGCATACCTGGTGTGCTGATGGTCCAATATCTACTTTTAGGGTTTCTGTTGGCAAAATAAACGGGTAGACTTTGGCAGCGCAGTGGCTCGTAATAGTTGTTTTAGTTGCGGGTTCATGTCTTGCTTTGAGAGAACCGTGGACGCTCTCCAGCTCCTTGCCCCATTCCAAACGGAAATATTTACTCCCTTAATGAACTGGCCGAGAGGACTCAGACAGTCAGTGATTACAAGAGTGAACGGTATGTGCAAGGTGTCCGTAACAGGGTGGTTTGGCACCCTAGAGGAAACCGCTGAGACTCTGGGTAGCTCTTTATAGAGTTTTCATGCGTGTCCTTACAGTGCAAATGGCAAAGTTGCATTAGCACATTTCAGCTGGCAAAACAACCATTTCAGAAATGCTCATTTAGCCTTATTGATATAAACATCAAGCTTCTCTGCATTGACAACATATTTGCAATGCTTGGTTTTGAATGAAGTATTTACTTAATCATTTTTCATTGAGTTACTATGGAAGGAAAGAAGGTAAAATCCCAAAGACATTAATCTGACACAGGCCTCTACAGAACTGCAACTTCTGTCCCGCTGAGAAGACAAACTATGTGCCAAAGCGTCCTCTAACAGAGGAATGTATTACCTAGATGTGGTTTCATGCTTAAAGAGCCATGCGAAAAAGAGAGAGTGGATATATGTGTTTGAGGATATAAACTGAATAAACTGTTTATAGTTGTTTAGGGAGACCCTGTGTGGCAGACATGGTGTGTACAAAGGGGTTCATTTGCGCTGGAACAATCCAAAACGGAATGACATATTTTATTTAGTCTAGGAAAGGGATTTTAAAAGTTTTTGATGCCAAGGACCCCCGAATACCATGTTATACAAAATTTCACTTCACAAAATATAATGGCAGCTATATATAAAGCTATCATAGGCCCATTTATGTTTACAGGCAAATTATAAAGCATAACTTATTAAGATATTGTTTCCAAAATTAGACATTTGTCTTTTATACAGTATAGTCACAATGTGCTGAAGCTAAAACATACATATACATACATATATATATATATATATATATATATATATATATATATATATATATATATATATATATATATATATACACATACATATACATATATATATATATATATACATATACATATATATATATATATATATATATACACATACATATACATATATATATATACATATACATATATATACATATATATATATACATATATATATATATATATATATATATATATATATATATATATATATATATATATATATATATATATATATATATATATATATATATATATATATATATATATACATATATATATACATATATATATATATATATATATATATATATATATATATATATATATACATATATATATACATATATACATATATATATATATATATATATATACATACACACACACACACATACACACACAACATGTTGGGGTCGGGAAGATAATTTTTTTTATGTTTTTGAAATAATTTATTCCTGTGAATTTTCAGCATCAAGATCACATGATCCTTCAGAAATCATTCTAATATGCTGATTTGGTGCTCAAACATTAATGATATTATTATAAGTGTTGTGCAGCTTAATATTTTAGTGAAAACGATGATATAAAAGTAGTATTTTTTTTATATTTTGACCCTTTTGAACAGTACTGTATGTTAATAAAAAGTATGGTAACACTTTAATTTAGGGTCCAATTCTCAATGAGTTGCTTATCAGCATGCACATTACTAGAATATTAGCACTTATAAAGCACATATTAATGCCTTATTCTGCATGACAATATTCTACATTCCTTAATCCTACCCAATACCTAAACTTAACAACTACCTTATTAACTATTAATAAGCAATAATTAGGAGTTTATTGAGGCAAAGTTGTAGCTAACAGGTTAGTTAATAGTGAGATGATCTAAATTAGTAAAATATTATTATATTTCCTACTACTACTACTACTACTACTAATAATAATAATCTAGTGGCCCATTGCAGCCTCCTGCAACACCTGATCTGGATTACACAGAATATCTTTTTGGGTTCCTCTACCAGCAAAATCCCAAATGAACTCCTGTGCATATGCATCAGTCTGATCCACATTAAAGTGAGCACAGATAGAGCTGTCAGGGCTGCCCATCTGGAGAAAGAAGAGCTGATAAGCATTTATCACACAAACACACACTGTCAAGATCCTCAGACAGACTCGAGTCAGCATACCTGCCCTGTGGGAAGACGCTACACACGGTTACCTAGCAAATATTTTTTTTCCAAGGCCTTGTCAACCAAGAAAATGTCCTCATGGGAAGTTCTATTTCAGTTGTGATTTACAATCGCTCTTTAATCACGTCTTTAAATCCGCAGCGCACGGAGACATGCGTGTCTGAGCCCGGTGAGCGTAGCATCATTTGTGTACACATCTCCCTGTATCAGATAACCTGGATGAGCTCCTGCGTTACGTGCTAACTCAATTCTGCTCTGACAGGGCGGATCAGAGATGCGGATCCGCTGACAGCCGTTTACATGCTTCGTGGCCTTCACTGCGCAACTTATCAGAACGCCACATTAAAGACCCCTGTAGGAGTCCCTCATGATAAGCATCTGAATATCAATACAGCCCAGTGAGGATGCTTACATACACACAAACACACACACACAAACCTCTCCACATCACAGCGGCTGACATCTGACATGCTGATATTCTAACTAATAACCTCGGAAACATCCAGCTAACCTCCTCATGCGCCACTCTTTTGCTTCCAGGCTTTGGAATACTATGAATAGCATTAAGCAATCTGGAGGGGGAAAAAACTATTTACTACTGTTTTAGTTGCATTAAAAGAACGTCAGATTATTGATTTAATAAAAATGGGGATTACTAACAGGATTTCAACAGTTGGATTCTAGAAGGAAAAATCCCCTTTCATTTTCTCCAAAGAGAAATTGATTTTTAATGATTCTGTTTAAACCTTTAAAGACAGACCTACACCAAGAGCTCTAAGGTTTTGATGCTAAATGCTTCTGTTGAAGACATCGGTCAGTGTAATTTTGACATTATTTTTTAAATCCTATTTAATAGCCAAAATCCAAATGAAGAACTATGCGATGAAAGAATCCTAAAGAGAAGGATCCATTCATCACAGAAATTCTCCAGCTCACATGAAGCATTGTGAAATGACATAATCGAGTCGCTCTCCCTACACTAGCAAATATCTTATATACCTGTATGTGTGTTTATATACACTGATCAGGCATAACATTATGACAACCTTCCTAATATTGTGTTGGTCCCCCTTTTGCTGCCAATACAGCCCTGACCTGTCGAGGCATGGACTCCACTAGACCCCTGAAGGTGTGCTGTGGTATCTGGCACCAAGATGTTAGCAGCAAGTCCTGTAAGTTGCGAGGTGGGGCCTCCATGGATCGGACTTGTTTGTTCAAAACATCCCACAGATGCTTGATTGGATTGAGATCTGGGGAATTTGGAGGCCAAGTCAACACCTCAAACTCGTTGTGCTCCTCAAACCATTCCTGAACCATTTTTGCTTTTTGGCAGGGCGCATTATCCTGCTGAAAGAGCCCACAGACACCAGGGAATACCGTTTCCATGAAAGGGTGTACATGGTTTGCAACAATGCTTAGGTAGGATGTCAAAGTAACATCCACGTGGATGGCAGGACCCAAGGTTTCCCAGCAGAACATTGCCCAAAGCATCACACTGCCTCTGCCTGCTTGCCTTCTTCCCATAGTGCATCCTGGTGCCTGGTGACAGGGGTCAACATGGGCACCCTGACTGATCTGCGGCTATGCAGCCCCATACGCAACAAACTGCGATGCACTGTGTATTCTGACACCTTTCTATCAGAACCAGCATTAACTTCTTGAGCAATAAGCTCGTCTGTTTGATCAGACCACACGGCCAGCCTTCGCTCCCCACGTGCATCAATGAGTATTGGCCGCCCATGACCCTGTCACCAGTTCACCACTGTTCCTTTCTTGGATCACTTTTGATAGATACTGACCACAGCAGACCGGGAACACCCCACAAGAGCAGCAGTTTTGGAGATGCTCTGACCCAGTCATCTAGCCATCACATTTTGGCCCTTGTCAAACTTGCTCAAATCCTTATGCTTGCTCATTTTCCTGCTTCTAACACATCAACTTTGAGGACAAAATGTTCACTTGCTGCCTAATATATCCCACTCACTAACAGGAGCCGTGATGAAGAGAAAATAAGTGTTATTCACTTCACCTGTCATAATGTTATGCCTGATCGGTGTACCTGTCATAATGTTATGCCTGATTGGTGTATGCCCCCACTATAATATATATATTATAGGGGCCCACTAAATCCAGTAGTTATGCTATATATTCTCCTACTCTTATGAATCATTATAATATGTACATTTGTATGCCTGAGAGTTCAATGAAAACCACAAAAATGCAAGAAGTTTTCCAAATTTCCTCTTTTCCCTCCCTAAAAATGGTTTAATCTGATTGTTAATTATTTAACAGAACCAATCAGAGTTGAGGCTGCTCCGAGAGCAATTGAAGTCAGAAAAAGTTACAGTGGAAATTAAACTGACTGAAAATGTTGGGGGGAAATCTGGTACCATTAATGTCATGAAAAGGAGAGGGAGGCCAGGAAAATTGCTTAATCAGTCGATCAAAACGTTCTTTAAAAAGACCGGTTACTGCACTGTAGCCAGGGAGTCAATGTGATGGGCTGCCATGCCCCGTTAGGACACCCTAATAAGAGCTGCCGCCCGCACACTCCGGTACGGTCACATCTCGATTAGGATTATGCGCTCAAAATAGTTTGTTGGTTTGTATAATGGGGTATAATGGGGTTAGTTGCTCCAAAATATAAAAGTAGCCTATAAATATTCATAAAATCATGTCTGCTTTTACAAATGCAAAGAATTAAATGCGTCTTGATCTGACGCATTGGGTAAACAACTGAAATAAATGGAGCACCCAGTGCGTCGATATAGTGACACTTAGGGGTATCTTTAGTGTCTTCACTGTGACGCGGAAGGCACTTGACCATGCTTCAGATTTTGACGCCTTGGGAGTGAGAATGGGTTGGTATGTAGCCGCGTTTTACTTTTGTTTAATTTGGGATCGCATGTACTCTGTGTATAGGGAGCCGCGATGCTGAGCATGCATTTTTACAAGAGAACACATTTATCAGGTGCTTAGGCTCTGTTGCGCAATGAATCCTTGCAATGGTCTTGTCATTCATCTCGCCTTACTCTCGTCACGTGTGAACTGTGATTCCTGCTGCACTGTGTGCAGTGACGTTTACAATAGTTTACAGTTTAGCATTACAGTTTAATAGTTTATTTCAATAAAAATAGCAAAATGACAGTGGAGGTGGTACCGCAGTGGGCACTGTAATGTAATGTAAACGTAGCGGTGACATAATTCCGAGTTTTCATTTCCACCCCACACTCCATGGCGATATCATGAGACAGTTTTTCCATTCAAAATTTCGGTTTTAAACATGTAATCAATAAATATAAAGGATACTACCACTTTTGTGTATTTGATTACGTAATTTGCAGTGTTTCATTGGATTGTCTCATAAACAGTGTTAAGCCTTATAACATTGTAATTTTTCCTGATTTTCATATACATTTGTGCTTCAAATCAATGTAAAATTCTAAATCGTTTTTTTTTTATGGAAGAGAAAAATACTTCTGACACACAGTTCAGTACACAAGTTCTGACTGTTTTTGGTCCAAGAATCCTTGACTAACACTATAAGTGGACATCAGGGAAAAAAATGCAACAAATGTTTGGAATATGACGCCTTTCACATAAATAATTCCATTTGCACAGATGTGTCAATTAGTACACTTCCAAGAAAAACATTACGCAATGCATTTCTCTAACATTAATGTTACACCGCATCTGAGTTGCATTGCATTGATGTCACAAGCAATAAAAACGTGTTTAATTCATTAAGTAGAATGTTATTTTTTTCTGATTTTCATATACGTTTGTGCTTCAAATCAATGTAAAATTCGAATTCTTTTTTTTTTAAATGGAAGAAAAAAAATATTTCTGGAGCCATGGCTGCTTAAAAAATTGTTTGCGCTCTTTTTTTGTGTGTCTATATAAAGAAATTAGGGGTGGGCAAATTAACGCGGGTGATTAATTTTTTCAGCTTAACGCATTACAAATATTTAATGCAAATAATGCAGCGTCCGTTTTTATATCCATTTTTGCCTAGCGTTACATGATCACGCTCCTATTCATTGTAAATGCTTCCAAGCGCGACAAGACACAAGAGAACGCGCTGTATGTCAACGTCCTGTCTGTGTGGCTGCGTCTCATGTCAGCTAATTGAGGGACACTCTGACACACACACACACACACACACACACACTCTCTTGACGTACAGACAGACTTGCGTCAGTCTCCTGCTCACATAGAGTTCTCTTTTGCTCTTGAACAAACAATAACAACAACACAGATAATTTTGAGTATTCTCATATTAGGAGTCTTAAATTATTTAAATAATGTCTTAAATTTACATTTACATTTACATTTATGCATTTAGCAGACGCTTTTATCCAAAGCGACTTACAACTTGGGGATACAATAAGCGATTGGTCGTGAAGAGTCGAGTGAGCGCAACAAGTGCCTGACATACTTGGTCCATGTCGATTTCTCAGTGTAGCACAGGTTAGAGTAGGGCGGGAAAGAGGAGGAAAAGAGGAAAGGAATTTTTTTTTTTTTTTAGGAGGTTAAGTGCTCACGGAAGAGATGAGTTTTTAGTTGACTTTTGAATGTTGTCAATGAATCCGCATTTCGGATGGCGGTGGGCAGATCGTTCCACCAGCTGGGAACGTTGAATGAAAATGTTCTGGAAAGGGATTTTTTGCCTCTCTGTGAAGGTACCACAAGCCTTCGCTCCTTGGATGAACGAAGGCTTCTGGTGGGGGTGTGTCGACGTAGAATCGAGTCAAAGTAAGCAGGAGCTGAGTGCGTGGTGGCTCTGTAGGCAAGCGTCAGCGACTTAAACTTGAAATGAACTTAAAGAACTTAATGAACTTAAATGAAATTAAAGAGTAGTGAGGAAATGAGATGCGCGGGACAGCGCGTCAGATCCGCGTCATGTTCAGCGGCCGTTCTTAAAGTGACAGGAGCACTGATGATGCCTGTCATTAATGTTCATCAAAGAATTGTAAATTGTAGCTTTAATGATGATTAATCTATATTTCATTTATTATTTATGCAGTTAAGAAAGGTGTTTGATAACTATTACATTTCTGTATATGTCTAACAGGGAAGGCCACAGGTAAAAATAACATTTATTATAATGGGTTTATGTAAAGATTGTTTTAAGTTCACTTAAATTAAAATAAGTTTTTTTAAAGCCTAATAAATGTTGAAATTGGTAGCTTTCAGTTATACTGTAATGTAACGTCATTAATGTTTCATAGAGACATTAGTATCAGTGATACTCTGGCGTTCATTCATAAAAAGATGCCATTACAACACATATTTAAAATATACTGTCTTTAAATTTTTTCTACATTAATTTGGAGAGTAACTGAAATTATTACAATATCAAAATATTAAAAACTTGCGATTAATCGCGATTAATTACAGAAAAAAAAAACGGTTAATTCGTTAATTTTTTTTAATTGATTCCCAGCACTAATAGAAATACAGCACTACTACCAGCTCAAATAATAGAGGGTTGCCATCACATGAATAAATTATATTTTAAAATAGAAAACAGTTATTATTGTCATATGTGGTGGCTGTAGTAATCGCACAACACAGGAGAATCCAAACAAACACTTCTTTATTAATTCACAACGATACACACAAGAGATCGCAGGAGAAAACTAACACACAACCACACGAAAAAAAGACAATACCGGACAATGAACTGAGGAAACTAAGGGATTTAATACACGTAATCGTAATCAGTAGCCAAGGGAACAAACTAGGGAATAATCAGGACTAAACTGAACCACCAGTAACAAATACATGGGAACAAAAAGCCAACTAAACTAAACATAATTACGATTATAAGTTGTATTAATATTTCACAATATTACTGAATTTACTGTACTTTTTACTTTTATTAAATAAATGCAATTTAAATAAATAGTACTCTAACACGTCAGCATGTTCACAACTCTTTCTTTTATATTGTGATATTAATTAGTAATTTGTACTGCAATGCATTTCATACTAACCCTCCTATCTGTACTAACGTCGAAGCTGTACTAGCTTCAGAGGGCACACAGGGCAGGGACTGATATAAACGTCTAACAGAGGAACACAGTAATACAGCCTGTAAAATGCACCAGTAAACACCACAAACAAACATGAAGCTTTAATGAGAATAGGAAAATGTGTTTCAAGCCTGCATTGTTATTAAAACTCCCATTTAGCCCGAGTTTATGGTAGAAACTTCTGTAAAAGCCTGTATTACAATAAGCCATAAACCCCAGTCTGACCGCTCAATGACAAAATCTGACACCGCAAACGAGACGTGGGACTTGGATTTCAGCGGATTTCACACTTTTCCATTGTCTAATCGAACTGAAACACCACATGAAACCTGCTCTCCTAACAAACCCGGCCTCTCATCTGCATGGGTAAAATCCCTCCGTAAAAGCCATGTGTCTGAGAGCAGATTGTTTGTCTGCAAAGATTTATTTGTTTTTGGGAGTTGGAAACGTGCTTCTGTTTGTGAGGTCAATGCACCCCATGTTCTTTTGCTCGTTTCATCGACAGGTCAATGTAGCCCATGCGCTTGCACCCTACGTCACCTAGACTTCTTGTTTGTTTCCAACGAAACACCTTTTCGTCTTTATTGTTTTCAGTTTTTCCTTCAAGATTTTTTATAAGCTGCTGAAGAAGGAAGAAAGAAAGCAATCAAAACAATGATCATTTACATAATAGAAGTCTTAAAGCTGCAGTTCAGTACACAAGTTCTGACTGTTTTTGGACCAAGAATCCTTGACTAACATTATAAGCGGACATCGGGGAAAACAAATATTTGGAATATGACGCCTTTTACATAAATAATTCCATTTGCACAGATGTGTCAATTAGTACATTTCCAAGAAAAACATTACACAACGCATTTCTCATTGATGTCACAAGCAATAAAAATATTTTAAACGTGTTAAATTCATTAAGTAGAATGTGCAATATGTACCATAATTCACCCTGAAAGAAGAGCTGTGAAAATATGAACATTGAGTCTCTTCTGAAGCAGGGAATATGAGTGTGCTGGGAGGAGTTTGAGATGAAGTATGTCTTCCTCACTGCTTACCTCACAAGCGTGAACAATATGCTCTTTGTGCGTGTTTGGGCACAGTCAACTGTATTGTGCTGTAAGTGAACAGACACATACTGTAGGTCAGCTGGTCATTGAACACAAATGCCCACAATGCTTCAGTTGATTGATTTGCTGTCTGAGGTTAATCACGTTCAGAACCGTCATGCCCATTAGTGCCCCCTAACTTTTTGAGCCAAGTGGTTATTAAATGCAATTTTCCAAAAAAGCATTTGTATATGTGTCCCAGAAATCCCCCATACACATTTAAATTAGGTCAGTCAATCTGTGAAGCTGCACCTTCCACATATAATTTGCTTCATCTTGTTCCTCGAAATGAAAAAATAAATAAAAAATAGGCCTTTTCTTTGGAACGCAAAAGGAGTTATTATAAAAAAGTAGTCAAAGCTGATGTTTTTCATAAAACGAAAAGTCAAGGTGATCACTGGCTGTGGAAAACAATTTGCAAATGTACATAATAATTTCTATTATACAGACACAGGCTTACATAAAGTTGGATGGATGGATGAATATTAATATAAAAAATTTTTGGGCAGGAGTTAACATTTTTAAAAGTTAAAATCACTGGACGGACAGATGGATTATTATTATTATAATTATTATTATTAATAATTATTTATTTATCTATCCAGGATTTAACATTTTAAATAGTTAAAATCCTGCACTCAAAAAAAATGACTTGTTGAAACAACTGAAAAACACATAAAATAAAACTTTGAATCCCTAATTTTACTCTCCTAATGCAGTCCCTTGCAAAGCATGCTAGGAACTACAGATCCACTGCCCAGTTTGTTCTTTTCAGTCAGCAATGTTAAGTTGACCGAACAAACACTTATTAAGTAAAGCTGACAAAACTAATTTTTAGCAGAAACAACTCAGTAAATTTAAGTTAATGTAGTTACATGAGTTTTTTAAGTAATGTGAACAAGGATGATTTGAGTGCATCTAACAAGTTAATTTTTTTGAGTGTGGATGGATGGATGGATGGATAGCCTGACAAGCCAGAACCACATCAAGATGTTGGGTGAGGGAAGTCACCATTGGCAGGGCTTAATCTGAGGGCGGGATAAACGGTTGTCTTTCAAATTCCCTCTGCACGCAATAGGATAACGCTGCAATGAAGAAGGTGAAGCGGAGCTAGTTGATAGATTAAACTTTCGCCATATCCGGTTGGCAAAACTCTGAACCTTTCTTAAGAATGACTTCATTGCCGTTCTTTGTTCTTTTCTCAAAGAAAAGCTCAACTCCAAGACTTCCAGGGTCGCGGCCAAAGCCGATTCAAAAGACTGTTGTTCGCCAGCTGCTTTGTTTACAAGTAGAATGCGGAACCGCGGCAACTCTGCTGTCATTATGTTAAGCCCGCCCACCGACTCTATACACAATGCGATTGGCCTGACCAGAGTTCGGTTTTTCCAGCTCACAAGCCAACGGAGAGTTGCTAGATGCCCTGGCTGCAAATTAGATTTGCTGCCGCTAGAGTGCATCTAGATGTCTAGGCGGATGGATGGAAGGATGAATATACTTACAATATACTAATAATTATACTAGTAAATATACTACTACTACCACTACTACTACTACAACTAATAATAATAATTATTATTATTAATGTATTTGGCAAGGATCTACAATTTTTAAAAGTTTAAATCCTAGATGGATGGATATTATTATTATTATTTATTTGAACTTTAATAATAATAAGTAAAATAAATAAGTAAATTACAAATAATTGTGAATTTCTTTTTTTAATTTTATCTCAACAGGCTTTTTTTGTGGTGCATGCTAAATAAAAATTGTACTAGGAGACCAGGTGGTCTGCAGCCCATTTGTTAAGTTCAAAATGGTTGAGAAACATTGCACTTGACTAATACGTTTTACACTAGCATAATGAAACTATTAAAATATAAACTAAACTACTAAGTAACAAAAAAAGTCTTATTTCACTTAGGATATTGACTGTGAATATCCGTCTGTGTCTGTGGCTTCATGAATTCCTCGTGGTCAGCTTTCAGCTGTTTTTACAGCCCCGAACCCAACAGCACGCTGGAAAACGTTGCTCTCGGCTAGTTTGTTTCGCTGACCCCTCCCTGCTTCTGACCGCAGAGCCCTCCTCTCCACCCTTCTGAAGGACAGACAACAAACTGTAATTAGAGAAGAAAGACATTTCAATTCCCATCAAGCAGACCGCAAACATGTGTAGCTTTGTGAGGCAACAAACTGAGCCTTGCCGGAGAAAATCTTTATCAATACACAAGAGCAGACAGAACCCTTCATAATCTGTAGCTGCTGAGGTATTTTAAATCACTTCTGTATATAGATTTATTTTTAGGACAGGCTGAATACTGTAAATTGATTGCACAGCTCTTTGAGTTCTTAATCAGTATATAAACCTGTTGATCTAACCGAGACTGCAGGGACTTTTAAGCATCTGTTTCTGCAATTACACCACATTCATTCATCTATCGCTCCAATTCAGACTGTTCTTTTTTGAATTAGGTGACATGTGAAAGATGCACAGTGTATCTCAAAGACATTATGCATGGATGGACAGAAATCAAATAACTCAGTGTCTGAGATGCTGTGAGAGTCTAAACAAAAATGGG